>UZAF01000128.1:0-14606 GCA_900617895.1 Haemonchus placei | reverse complement strand
ATCTTCCACTTTCCTAGATGTTCATTCATAACTATGAGCCAAGATTGGTATATCAGAATAATAAAAAGTTTATGTCAGCACACTTGGCTGTAAACAAATGGAAACTCAGTCAAAACATCAATCAAGCCGTAAACATGCGCAAAACAAGAGCTTAACTCTGCAGTCCCATAATACAAATGTGTGAAACGGGAAAGAGCTAGATCAGCGAAAAGTGATAATTTTTTTCATGAACTTCACTTAACTTGTTTGTTTGTTTACAGAAGGACTCCAAATAACTTCAACATTGATTATTTGGGATTATTTACTTACTTGTTTCATCGGAGTAGAACCTGCTTCTGTTTATCATAGTGCAGGTCGGAAAAAATATTCCACATGGATTGGGTGGGCATTGGACAGTAAAGTGGGAACTGTGAAGAAAAAAAAATACGTCTTCAAGCTAATTGGAGCTTTGATGGAAATGCTAAGATATAACTTTCGGTTCCCGGTTGAAAATGACGTCAAAA
This sequence comes from Haemonchus placei, assembly GCA_900617895.1. NCBI lineage: Eukaryota > Metazoa > Nematoda > Chromadorea > Rhabditida > Trichostrongylidae > Haemonchus > Haemonchus placei. The sequence goes on along the minus strand of UZAF01000128.1, from coordinate 14,103 downwards.
GCAGTAGTAACGCACGATTACTGGCGATCCCTTTCATATGTGCCTGCCTTTTACGACCAGCCACCAGCCTAAAACGGCTCGTGCTCGCTCGGTTCATTGGTGATTAGCGCTACTTGTTCCGTGAAATTGAAACCGCTTCAATAGAAATGTGCATGGATGAAAAACAGCTACATATCTGTGATTCTTAGAAGAAACGTGATGCAAAGGATGAAGTCTATAACGTTAAACAATCTCGTTTTTGGGATGTACCCATCATTCTACTTCTACTCAGAATATCACTGACGCTTTGAAGCGTGTGATTCCCATACAATGAGCTGTGGCGGTCAGCTTATGTACTTGAGTTTGTGTTTTTATCTTCCCAAAGTAGTCTGACACAAATAAATACACCCCGTAGGAAGAAGGGCTTCGCCTATGCGAATACCAACCCGGAATTCGAGCCCTCGACAATGCGTGTGTAATAGTACCCCATTTGATACTAAATTACCTTCTCCCAGAGGATATGTAATATGAAGGGAGGTAATCTTCAGGCAAAGTATAATCAGTTACAGAACAATGCCGCTGAATCTTTGAGAAATATCAGTCAAGCCTGTTAGAGCTAGGTAAGTACATAGATTTTGTAGAATTTTGTAATTTTACATAAACTCTCGATCAGCTTTTTTCCTCGTGCCCTGCTTCCCTCTTTTGAGTGCTGGAGCAGCCTACCAGGCCTTTCTATTTAACGTTGTTTTCATTTCGTCCATCTTTCACGAAAGAACTAATTATGGAGTCCAGAGGGTTTCACCCTGGGGATTTGTGAGAGAATGGGCCAATCGACGTGAGCGTACGGGGGCGCTTCAGCGCTTCCAAAACAAGTTCAGCAGCGTCAAGTAATCCAATTTGGATCCCCAGACGTTTAAGGAGAAAATGTAGCTGCAAACAAAAAAAAACTTCCAGCTGCGAACATTTCTGAGAAAATCAAATTTTTCTTTTCAGGTGGATACTGTAAACAGTTTGGACCTTTTCTTTCCCTTCTTTTCCTAGACTATAACCAACAATTGCGGCTAGAACATTCACCGTGCGATCGATACCTATGTAAATTACTGGGAGCAGATTCCACATCGCTGCTATGAGCATCAATTACCATTAGGCCGTTTTTCAAGTTAATCGAGAAAATCATAGACTAGGAGTTCCCAAGGAACAAGATGCATGGGGAATTTATTGTTTCCACCCATTTTCTGATAAACTTCTTCAGGTATTCTACTTCGCATCAGACTTGTACAAGTCGCGTGGAATCCATTTGAATCCTACAGTGGTCAGAAGACATAAGCAAGAAGTAGGCTTGGGCTAACATTTTGCTTGATAGGTATTTCTCTATTTTAATTTTCTAATTCGATGGAATCTTCCTCAAGGAGCTCCTCTCCCAACCCTTCTGATAGCACAAACGGCTTCTAGCCACGTTCATTAAATTATAGGATCCAATTTTTGAGAAACTTCGGGAAGATATTGTCATGCCATCAATTAGCTCTCGAAAAAGTCACATGAAGAAGAAAAACTGCCTACCTTATAGAGCAAAACTCGTAGACAGTTCGACAAGGGCATTCTTTCTTTACACACTGCTTCTTGCTTTTTGCGCATTGACAGCCTTGTTCTGGTTTCGTCACCTTGGCGACCTTCTTCGGCTGCTCCTGAAAGCTACCAAGATACAGGAAGAGAGAAGAGAGAGAAAGCAGCGTTCAGAAGGCCATAGATTAGATCCCAGAAGGCTGAAAAGAGAGTATGGCTCATAGAGCTCTTTCCAGTGGCTCTATATCCAGAGGTAGAAAAAAGTGATGGATTCACTGTCAAGCGACAGCCATTGTTGAAAAATAATTGCCATTCCGGGATGGGAAAACGATTGAGATTAATATTCATCCCGTAGAAAAAAAAACGAAAAAGAAGAAAATATGTAAGGAAAGTCAGAGCTAAAGCGAAGGTACTATATATTTTAATAGAGGAAGCGTTGTAAACAAATGAAGCAAAGGAAGCCCATGTGGATGATGAATTGGACCTTTCTTTGGCCATTAAGTAATAGAAATGAATGACAAATCAATAAGTTATAAGATTCATAATTAATCTGGTTAGATGGGAAAAATCAGCCAAAGTTCGAAGGACAACCTTCCAGTCCATCCATCTTGAAATTGTTGAAAGACAAGATACCCTCTTGGTTCGGATAATGGCTTATTAGTAGGACTGATGACCAAATCAGTAGGAGCGTAAAATCGTTAGGACCAATTGTCGAAATGAGGGACCAGGTGAGCTGGGATCCTCTGAAAGGGGGTTCTAGCGTACCTGGGCCCTGGGCCGAATATTCTTTATTCTTGCTCATGACAAGAAGGGATCTTGCAATTGAAATAATCGCTTTGAAGAGAGCTTCCTAATGTGGTAGTAGAAAGCACAAGTGAGATAGAAAAAAGGAAGAGCAGAAGGAAAGAAGAACATGAATGGAATTAATTACTCTCTAATGGACGTCGAAGCTTTACGAACTTGTACTTAAACAGAGAAAAAGCACGAGTAAGTGCATTTGTAATTAGCCAAGAAGAGAGAAAACAAGTGAAAATAGAAAGCTGGAATTATCGGAGAGACGTAAGAAAGTTTCAAAAAACGTTGGAAACACAAAACCAAGAGCAAATTGGCAATTAAGTAGAGTAAAGCAAAAAGCCTCGGAGGTTGAGGCAAGTCTTGCAGAGTACACATAATATCGATTTTGTATCGAAAGTAGAATCTGTGGCTCACTCCAATATGGTTTTTTGTATGATTTGATGAATACCATTTTTCTTATGGCTTCTATCTAATTCTTTAGTGCTGGCTAGCTTTCAAAGAGCCACTTCTTTTTTCCCTCTGTTTTGCCGGAACAGCTGATTGACAGCTGCGTCGGCAGTTGGCTATCTTTAATGGAATTCTGAAATATAATAGCCATTCCGCTACGACAAAAAAGGGGAGCGTTGGGGTGGTCCCCATCCAAAACATAAACAACCAACCATCACTCCTTCAGTTTAAATGATAGAATAAATTTTGAAAATTCGTCAAAAATTAAAAAACTGTGTAGCACTAAACCTGTTTACTAGGGTCAGGGTGCAACTATTCCATGAACACCAGCTCTTTTTTTTAGGATGGCTCAGGCTGTGTAGGAGATATAATGGTAAATGTATGGTACTCTATGCACCGGAAATGACGCATAAATACAGAACTGATTCACCAGACGAGAAACAGACGGAGGGAAATTGATGTCCTCACTTCGACGCAGTGTTTCCTCTACTTCAAACTAATAAGTCCATAATTCATCCAGAAACTTTTAACTTTATGGCTTTTCTAATGGCTTAAAACTGAGTATACTTACCTTGTTCTTGCAGATCTGCTTACAGGCACAGAGCTTAGTGCATCCCTCTTTGATTCGTAAGCAATCACAGCGTTCGGCTTTGGAACAGGCGTTTTTGGCAGGTTTGGCAGGGTCGACTTCACAGGAGCACTTACAAATGGCTTGATTCAGACAATCACCTCGATACCTGAAATCGATTAGGAAGTCATTCGACCCACAAAGCCTCGTTATGGACCCGCTTTTGTTCTCTCAGTGTTCAGCCATCTGTCGCACGCTAATGAAGGATCTTTGCGCCTCACTCGACAGCTTTCCATGGCCGTTGCCCGCCACCGCCTAGTCCCACCCCAGCCAGATCGACAGAGAGACAAACGATCTCTGCTGTAGAGGTTTCATTAGGCGGGGGATGGTTGCTGACATACATCATACTCGATAGATGATGCCGTCCATATCCCTTTGAATATGCAGCGTAGTAGGCGGCTATTGGAAAAGCTGCGAAAAATACCCTCGGGACCACTACCCTCCAGTCGACCCCTGCAATCGGGCTCACATTGCAATTCAGCAGGATTTGATGCCACATTTTGAAGGAGGGCTTAAATCGGAGCTTTTATTCAGTCGGGGAGGTATTGAAGGGCATCTTGGTACAATGCGCCGGTATGGCGTAGATCTTGCCAACATTCCCTAGATAAAGAAGAAGAAAAAACAGAAGAAAGAGTCAAAGGAAAGGAGATGAAGGCCCTTAGTATCGTCCTTATCGGTGGGTGACTCCTCGTTTGTTTTCTTGTTGTTTTTCCTTTCACTTGGTTCTTCTTCCTTGTACCCTAGACCTAGCAGGTGCTTAATCCTCGCCTAATCTGTCGTCATAAGTGGTCTCTTCGCACGCGCCTCCATCAGAACTGGGCTTCACGCTTCCTAGTTCTTCCTTCAAAGCTCCTTCTAGGAATGTCATCCCTAGTCTCTTCTCTAGACCCGCCTACGCTCAAAACTCCTAAAGCACATGTTATTGACTAGCTTCCAACTACAAAAAAGTCCTAATTCTCTTCTGAGGGCTCCTTCGGATTGGAAAAAGCTCTTGTCCTATTTTCTACTGCTCTCCTATAGTGCAGGACCGGACAAAGCGATTCATAGCAATTTCAAAAGTTGCGACCATTATATTTCTGAAAGGCAATTATTCGACTTTATGGCTTGGCTTTTCAGAGCTTTTCCCGAGGCGGTTTTTTCTTTTCTCGGTATTGCAAGAATGAATGTCTCAAAAGGATCTTGCAAAAATGGTCAATGGAAAGAAAATAAAAAGTAAAAAAAGGATTAAGAGAGTCGATCACCCCTAGAAAGTCATGAAATGAACTTAAAAAGCTCAAGCACTTCAAAGCAAGGAAAACGCCGTTTTTCAGAAGTGTTAGTTTCTTATAAAAGAAGTTCTTGTCTAAGTCAGTTTCTGGTAGACAAACGCGCGTCTGAACGGGGAAAATTTGTAATTCGAGAAGGTTTTCGCCTTCTTCCGTGGGCGGTTTTGGATTCCACATACTCGTCATGCACTTTCTCTTCTGGCCAACACAATTTCTATCAAAAGCTCTATGAAGTCTGCACGATTAGCCCTTGTAGTCCGTCGAGCTGAAGATTTCGCAGGCTGAAGGCCGCTTTGCTCTGACGAAAGCTGCGCATTACTGAGATTGAATGGGAATCAATATGTGGGAAAAGCAACACACACACTCTCACACAGTGAGGAGACCCCTAGCACCAACTCCGTTGAGCAACATCGATCTGGTCAGGTAAGGAGAAGGGGTCCGTGGGAACGCCATGCCTACTCGTAGTGAAAATCGGATTAAGCAAAAACGGAACGTCAAGAGACATAGACTCACCTGGTGCTTTCACAGTGCTCATCACAGGTTTTCCGTGCAGCTACACACGGACAGTTATCGGCACTGCAACGGCTTTGCGTGGCTGCACATTCGCAGCAGAAGCTGTTTATCCGGCTCATTTCACTGGCCATTTTTCCTCGGATGATCTGTTCGGGTTAACCACTTTCAGCTGTGACGTCGACCAGCACCAGCTAGTCAGAATACACAAACAGACCCAATTAGGAGGCTAGCGAAAATCGATGTTGGCACGTCGCCACCTGCTGTGGACGAGTCACAGAACGTAAGAAGGCCAGTTCCAAGAATTTTGAATAGTTCCAGCTTGAGGTACACCCACACTTTCAGGACAGAAGCAGTAACAAGATGGTCGACGAGGTGACGCGGCGATGGCAGTTGGGCGGGGATGGAAGGGAGTTGAAGCCGTCAGCGGCGGGCGCTGACGACGGAAGCTTTCGATCGGTGAGGGGCGTGCCGTCGTCTACGACTACGCCAGATGACCACCGGTCAATTGTGGTCCGTTCAGCTAATTGGCACGTCGCCAACACCACATTACTCACACCACAAGCGGGGATCCAATAGCGGTGCCTGCGGTCTGAATGATTTATTAATAGAATTCAGGATGTTTCCATGTGAATGGCTGGAAGGGCTGCAACAGCGAAGTTCGTAAAAGATAAGAATAATAAGGAAACGGTTCCGAAGGGGTTTAAAGAGGTCTATACTTCTATGAAATTCACTCAAAGGTAGTGATTCCGAAAGATCCTTTTTCAGTGTTCATCACTGCTGACAGAACGATAGTGGAGCGATTGCTACAGCTTTGAGAATTTGAGCTTCAAGAGGGAGAATAAATATCAGGTTATAGAATCAAGGCCTATGGCCGTGAGTAACAGGGTCTCAATAGACAGGTGTGTGGATGATAGGTCAGCAGTAAAGAAAGCTGTGAAGTTTCTATTATAAACTTCACATCGCTTTGAAGGGTTAAAGAAAGTCGGCTAGTTGGAGAAAGTCGAGGGTTAGCCACACTGAAAATTTTTCCCTACCAAATTTTACTTTCCACGCTTTCTTCGGTTTCCTCATCCCCCCCCCCCTCTACCCCCTCCTTGCTTCTTTTCTTCCTAATTCGACGAGTCGACTTCCTAACATTTGACCCATTTCATTGAGAGAAACGTCCACCCATGCCAAACTTTGCTATGGTGTCCTTCTTAGAGCCTCTATCTCTCCCCGATTCTATTGAACAACGAGATTCGAAAAAAAGTTTTAGTGAATTAGTTACAACTACCCGTGACGAAGGGCGTAAAAAGTTGGGTAATGGGGCCAAGGGAAGGGTTCCCTGCATGGTTCCACCTTTGAAAGATCTGAACGAAAAACTGGACCCTTCAGAATATGCTTTCAACATCAACTTTCCATGTGAATGCCTGGAAGCTGGAACGGATCCCATATAAATGCATTTAATGGAATGTCTAAGAGGTTCTGATGGGTTTTAGGGAATGTGGAAGCCTCTGCGGAAGGAATGCGTCATGCGTCGTTAAGCTTGCAATCAATTTGGTGCTAATCCTTTCGTAATGACTACAATTAGCCTTACAAGACCACTGAAGAGGGGGGTTTTTCGACTAATTCGATCTGGACTACGTCTAGAATTCTCTTATATTCATTCTTTACGATGCAATTTGGCATCATAGCCTATTTGTGAGACTTTTGAAGGAAAAGAACGGTTTTGCTACCTTACATTCAGTCGTACTTCTAGAAGGACTGCACAATACTCAACAACAACGATTTCTCACACAATATGGAACAATTTTTTCTTGTTCTAAGAGTTCATAGACTGACCTTGAATGGATATAAGGCACTGATAATTCGAGTGGAGCCGATGTCATCTTCCCCCTTCCCCGCACCTCTGCCCGTTCCCCTAACATGTCATGATGTTGGTGCAGGCTCCGAAAATTGAAGGACCTCAGCTGCTCATACCATTTTGAGCTTCTCTAGTGTTTAAGTAGAGGTTGCACACTCAAGAGATCATATTACCAGCAGCTAGTTTGCCCTACAGTAATCTAGGTATGAGTTTGGATCATCGGTGAATAACCTGCCTGCTGATGGCCGGCTGTAACTACGACCTTCTGCAGCAACGTCTTTCTTTGCACTAATGCAGTCGCCATTTGGAACATTCTGGAATACCTTCAAGCTGGTAGTTCGTGACCGCCTGGGTCCCAACGAATCGTTTTAGCTGGACAAGTTTGAGCCATTAAGTTGTCGTTAGTCCGTACACATTAAATATCAATTTCCAGAAAGTTCCAAACGATGTATTACCTGAATTAACAACACTGGGAACTCTGAGAAATCATATTACTAGGCCGAGGGGGTACCGTCGGGTTACATTTAGAAGTATCATACTCTTAATATGACGAACAAACGACACTCCACAGACTGACATGAAGTGCTGATAGAGAATCTCTGAAAAGGTCTAACAAGATCAGCACAAATCAACTTAACCCAGTGAGTTCGAAAGCTAGATTGAATTGTACTTTGGGGCCTAATCAAGGAGCTAACAGTTTTTTGTTGATTTTATGCCCGGTGGTGGGTTCTTTTTATGCCCCTCGAATGCTTCATCTAGCCGATGAGTGAAGCCCAACTGGAAGGTTAGGGTCAGCATGCGCTTTCTCTCGCTGACTTTCAACTTTCTTGCCGACTGGGAAAGGCGTACATCGATAAAGGCTCTCATGAATCTTGTCTAGCTCAGTGGACGAGTTCAGTCCCTCTACAACCCACTGGCTGGTTGAGCGCGTAGTGTCTGTACTGTTATTGTGTACCTTCTATCGTCCTTGTCATTGGGTGTTCAAGTAAACACCGTGGCTAGTCGCCATAGTTGAAAGCAAGCGTTTCCACTTCTTTCTGACACTATGTCTACTGTAAACCCCGCTCGCTATAAATAGTTAACCAGTTAGAAATTGGGACAATATGTGCAGCCGCTGACTCTCCTCCTTCTCGGCCTTCTCGGAGCTCTAAGGTACTTATTCAAGCTACATATGCATATACTCCGGATAGCATTCGTTGAGCACGAGGCAGTAGGTGAAATGAGTTCCTCTTTCCTCGAAAAAAGAGAATTATCTTCTTATTTGATTGCTTCTCGTCTGCCCAGACATAATGAACTTATATGCATTGATACTCGAATTAAGGCGTTTTTTTCTGAGCAAATGTCAGAAAAGGTATTTAAGGCATTCACTGAAATGAAAGTACACAGCGCAAAAACTCTGGCTATGCCGGGAAGCAAACCCACGCTCTCCACCTACGGAGATACCGTGCTGAAACGAATTTGAGTACAAAACTATGAGCGTGTATTCCCGCCTGAAAATACAATCGTGCAAATTTTGATGGCGCTTTTTGGGAAAGCTATTTTGCAGATTTTTTGCATATTCTTACCAGCATTCCATTATCTACAGGTTTACCTGTGTGTCTCCATTCAATCTCCATTGGTGAGTAAATTGCCATTAAGGGTAAGCAATCAATGGGATAGTCAAAAGTAAAGCTCAAAACGAAGTAAAGTTAGGTAATTTAGTTCTCTTGAAGTAAGAGACCAAATTATCCGGGAGATGCAACAGCTCAGGGTTGATAATGCGAAGTTCCATTACTGAATGGCCAACTTATCAATATCTGGTCACCCCATTGGTGCATGCCGATCATGTATGTCACGTCAATGTGTTCGACATGATGTTCGATCAGTCCTCAGAAATCCAGCTTGTTTAACTTTGTGCAGCTAATTAAGATGGCATTTAGCCATGGCAATGGTAATGGCAATTCCATTCCAGGCAGGAAGTACATGTAATATCAAGGACATCATGAGAACTCTGATTGTCTATTACCTTTTGTAAATTTCTCCCTACTTTTACTGTATGTGGGACTTATCCTTATCTCTCTATCGTATCTGCCTTTCCTTATTCTTTACCCGTTGGAAGTTTTTTCTTTCGTTGTTCCTAATATTCTTGCAAGGTTTTTTCAGATTAAAAAGCCGTTCGAATTTTTCTAAAGAAATCAAGTTAGAAGTAAGGTCATAGCCTGAACTGCTGTCTATGACCCCCTTTTTTGATTTGAATTAGCCTTAGCTTTCACAGATACAAATACAAAAACTAAAACGCCTTTTAGTTTTTGTATTTTCGAGGGAGGAAATTACTACCCAGCAGGCTTATGGTGAGGCTATGCTTCATGAGCCCACGCTTTACTTGAATGGGCAATTGTATTGAAATCTCGTCACCTGACCGTACTTTTTTTGTTACACAGTTAGCCGAAATCCTTGTGCACACTGAACAGACTATCACTCAACCCTCGAAGATAGCAAATGCAGGATGAGATGGGGGGAGGTGGGGAACATGATAGAGTTTACAATTTTTTCCGCCATTGTTCATTTGTCGTCGTGAAATATTTAATAGCCTGAAAAAAGCCAGGACTGAAAGAAAGGTAGGGCGGGAAGAGTGAGAAGTGAAAAAGTGAGTTGATGAACAGCCCCTTAGGTTTCTCATAAACGTTCCTTACTTGGAAATGTTCGCCCAGTTGCATTAAGCACGAGTTCATAGCGTTCCCTGAAGTGCAGCATCGCGTGACATTTCAACTGGCCTTCATTTTCTAGAAATTCATCGGCCCACCCCTCTACAACAAACGATACCAGAGCTGCACCCGAAGGAAGACGTATGGGAAAATTCCAGTAAAATTTGGGAAAGATTTTTAAAGTGCCTCGAGTCTTAATTGTCTGAATAGTTTATTGAGTAATTCAGTGATAGCATAACTGGATCACTGGAATGTGTAGAGACAGGCAACAGACAGAACGTCCTCCGCTTCTCCCTTTGTGATGACACCATTGCATCCATACAGAATAGGTGGGAGAACTTCCTTAAAATGACTATTTCTAACAAATGCAATAATAAAAAGTGAGGAGCTGCAAGGAGAATTCTCTGAACGACGGAGTAGGGATGTCTGGGAAGAGAAATCTTGGCATGAATTCACTAGGTTGTCTTATACTTTGTGACTCACCTCCTTTTTCTGTTCCAGTAATTTTGAAACCATTGTAAATACTCTGTACCACAATGGCTTAGGGTCCGTCTTCTTGAAAGACCTGAACACACAAGATACTCCAGAAGTTAAATGAAATTGGTAAATTGAGCTTTTACGAACTCTTTATCAGTGGTAATCAAGTCAGCCTTCACACTATCTGGAGATTTGAGGTACTGTAGTGCCTTTTCCGACAAGTCATCTCTCCATCCTTTCTCCTGTATGCCAGCTGTTATTCGTAGATTCACGCTGTCATCAAAACCCATCAAAAAACATACCATCCTGTCGTGAAAGAGTAGGTGGGCAGTCTTGGTGGCTCCTACTGCGTATTTTGGCAGGGGCTCGGAATCTGGAATGTAGCAGTAGGAGCCTTAGGAAACACGATGTAGGGATCCCCACATGGTAGGCAATGCATGCCTCAACAACAGCTAAAAAATTACCTTCAGCGAAAACATTCCCTAGGAAGTAAGCCAGAACTGCAACGAAGAACAACATTTTGGATGTTGCAAATTCTTCTCTTCACCCCCTATATGGAGGGCGGTGAAGAACATCGCCTGCACTTGTTTGTAGAAAATCTGTAATATGTTGTCATAGCCGCCGTTCAAAAAATGCTCCGCTTTCGCAACTGGCGTTGCCATCGCCCTTTCTTCCGCCATGGAAAAAACATCAGCCCACGTAAATTGCCTCAGCAGAAAAATTCAATTCACCGTGTTGCGAGAAAAAGTAAAATAATTATCTTTTTCAATTACTCGCCATAGGCAATCTACGTGAACTGGGGATTTTTTCATGGATGAAACAACGGTGACAGCAACGAGAAATGCATTCAGGGGCCTGAATCCCAATCCTGCCATCGTCAGAAACTGTTGAGAACGAGTCAATTACTTGGAAGGAGTATTATTTATTTATATATTTAGCAATACGTTTTATAGGACAACGTTAGAAACAACTCACCAAATACAATATCAGCAACTCTGGAGACTGAAATAATGAAAAGATGGGTAAAATTGATCCATAAAAGACCGAGAAGAACGATTTCCTTTGCTTTATCACCTTCTCAGCTCCGTGATATGAGTGCAGCCTCAGCTTTTCAGGCTATGGTCTCCTGCTAACAAGTCCTCAACACTTAATCATTCTAAAAAATGTAGATGATCTTTGCTGCTGAAGCAGGATGCTCGGGCTGCGATATTCCCACGACAAACAGAAAGTGGAAAAGCAGGTCTCTTTGGACAGCGGTTATAAAAACATTTTGTATTTTTGTATGAGCAAATACAACCGGTCTTCATTGCCATCATCAGCACTAAAGATTTGACGAAACTTTAGCTCACTTTCTTTTCATCTCGGAAAAAAGTTTTTTCCTTCCAGCTTCAGCCCAAAGTAGGGAAGGGAACTGTTTCGGGTCATGAAAGTGTCTCAATAAATAGATTTTTCAATCCGATTGAACTCGGATTTTGGAAGAAAAATTACCGAAGTTCTTGAAAATTCCCAGTAACATGAAGATCTCTCAGCGGAAAAACTTTTTGGAAACCGTTGCACTCTATCGTTATTACTTCTGGACACTTAGTTTGGGTCCTATGTTAAGATTCCTTCCAAGTTCCAGGGAAGAAGATAGAACGACTTTTTACGGTAAAAATTTCCACTATTTTTTGCGTCTTTTCATTTACTTTTACCCTGTATTATTATTTTACCATTACCGGTTGGCAATGTTTATTAAGCGATTAATCAACAATAAGCAACAATAGTATATACAGAATACGAATGGTACAGTTTTTTGAACTTGGAAGTTCATGCGAATTCGCTGCTTCAGACAGTTGGCTGCGCAGCTAGATAAAGAAGTGCTTCATTGACTGAACGGCGTAGAATAAACTCGGGTATTGAGGTCCGCAAAATCTCGTCGTTCTTGATTACGTCAAGGACAGTATCTAAGAGAGTTTAGAGATAAAATCTTCGCCGAAATGTCGAAAAATACTAAGCTAACAGTCTGTTAGTAAAGGAATATCCTACCGTTCAATCCACAAAACTGCAAAGCCACATTGCTTTTCTTCGCATCATTGTATACCTGAAACGAATGCGAACCTAAAGTCACTATCAACAAGAGGCTTTAAACTTCGTAAGTGTTATACCTCTCTGAGTGCGTCCAGACCCATACTATCCACATATGCCATAGCCGTGCAATCGACAATAATCGCCCGTCCATTCAGCAATGACTACAAATCTTTCAATTAGGCAAACTTAGCCGGGTTATACATGATTCCAACTACTTACTGAGTATAACACAATCAAAGCCCACCTCATCTTTCACGGATGCTATTAGCTGTGAGATCTTATCCGTGAACAGTGTGACATTTGCAAAATGTAATGGGGATTCGAATTTCAGTACACTAACTCCCTCAGGAACATGCTGTGGTGGGATCGTGTCCACAGGAGCTGCAGCAAAACGAGGCCTAGAACATTTTCAGATAATTGATGAAAGAGACTGGTATAGTGAAGGAGCAGAAGTTCCTTGGGCAGTTCATAGAATCAGATACCGTCTAAGCCGTCACTCACGACCCCTCTGGAACCACCCAAATGTATCGGATATTCGTAGATGGAAAGAACTCATCCGTTATCAACTGATTCCTTAATCACAGTTCCGACAGTGCCTTAGGAGCGTGAGTAAGAGGTTGGTAGAAAGGGATCGCCTATGCCACGTATCCATACTATCCTTCTGATAGTATCGGACTGGGTTGAGCTCTTACTGGAGACAGTTCAGAAAGACTCACCACTGCTCTCTGAGGACAACGGTGAACAACGCAAAAGTCAGCGATATGACGAGACCTTTTGTCACGTCGGTTATTATGGTCGTCACACATGCTGTCAGCCAAATTGCCTGAATAAATAGGTATCATTAGGTATCACCAGGGAAGTGAGCAAGTAGATAAATGAAAAAAGAATGTCTCTTACAAAGAATGCCACTCACAAAATCGTATTTGCTGATCCGCCAGTATCGAGGTAGTTCTTTGACTTGAAGGAAGAGACTTTTCAGGCTTACAATAACTATACAGGCCAGAATACACTGAAACACTTCATTTTTGTGGAATTTTGTGAAATTTTTCGAACCTTTCTTTTGTGAAAGAATAAAACATGTCTAAACGCTATGAAAGTGAAACTTGAGCAGAATTTCCCAACAAGCTAACCATGGGTAGTGGTTCCAAGAATGGGCCTAAGCTAAGAATCACAGTAAGTAGAAGCGTTGACGAGAACATGGTATAGAGCTGAAATTATAATTTTAGTGGTTTTCTTTGAGTGTCCATTTACCTAATGAAATCTCCAGTCACAGGAAATCAATATCAGTCGATAGACTCACCTGAGTATTTGCTCCAGACATTTCACAAACTGATGATCTGCTAAGTGAGGCTCCTACAGGATATACAGGAAAGAATGACGAAGCAACAGACATTATTCCAACAGCATAGAATTCCTTGAAAAAAAATCTCTTCGAGAGGGAATTCTGACCTACAGCCTCATACTACATTTCACACCCGCTGTATTACTAGTATCATCGCCAGTGAGCCAGGAAGTATTGGTGCCATAGCTGGGCTGAGCCGTGCCCATAACTAATTGACGCCAATTCTCGCCAATTTAGCGTAGCCGCTTCAGGTTTTCAACTTTTGCAATGATACAGCCACTTGGGAGTAAAATCATTACTTGTCGTACTGTTTTACCTGAGTAGCATCCGTCCTGTACTTATGTTTCTTTGCAAACAGCTTTCCCATCGACATTACAAACATGTAGCAGACTACGGCAATAGGGATTGCATCAGAGATCAGATAAGGCACCAGAGAGGTGTTTGGCAACGACGGCACGGGGAATCTGAATTTTAGATAATGATTTTGAAGATAAAGTTAT
>UZAF01000127.1:0-14699 GCA_900617895.1 Haemonchus placei | reverse complement strand
AAGGTCACAATTTGCATTTCTTCCATAAAATACGCCCTCATGCTTCCAGGAGGAAGTGGTCTTACTGGAGCTTTACAACCAGCTTTTTGATACGACAAAGTCAATTAACGTTTATTCAATTTTCTTGGAACTAATAGACATTTGTGGAATGCATTATGAGAACACAGAACCCGCTTTAGTCAACACTTGTTGATAAAATGTATAGGCTGCAGCTTTGACAACTGACGGTACCGATTCCCTACCCGTATATCGAACAAAAGCGACTATATCTACACAAAAGAATCCTTAGAGGACATAATAGGTGTGATGCCAAATGAGAATCCTGTAGCATTTAAGTAAAAGCTAATGAAATCTGAGAGTACAAGAAGGTGTAATTGAATGGGGGTTTTTTCAAGTGCAGAGATCTGACCAGATAAGGAATTGAAAATTTGTGTTAGATAAGCCTATTGAAAAAGAAACTTTGAGAGCTTAATAAGGCACAACAGATCAACAAATAGCAACGCTGCTATGCCTCTTCGTATAGTTCCTAGAGAGCAACGGTGAACTGGGTCGTCGGTCTTTCTCGTGAACGGCGAGTAGCAGCGAAATCCATGGATTCTCCAGACGTTCACTTTGTCGTCTTGACGTTGATTCAAATTTCTGGAAAGAGGTTTTCTAAATTCATAGAATCCGAAGCGTATTGAAAAGAGGGACAGATTATAAGTAAGAACGAGATAATCATCCATAGATAATGGGAAAGAACAAAAGCATATATCACAGTGTAATCTGAAGCGATAGCTTGAGAATCGTGAAAAATTCGAATACTAGCTGGTAGCTGGGAACAAGTTGAGTTTAGCAAGATGGAATATGCTCATTCACCCCAGACCATCTTTTCCTCCGGGGTCGGTTAGAGGTTAGTTCAGAGTAGTCTGGGATGTCAAAATCGCTGACCTGAACATCGGCAGGTCACAGCAACTCGGATGGGAGAAAAACTGAGGGGGGGGGGGGGGGGGATATGGTGGAATCGCCGAGATGTCTTCTGTCCCTCATTACAATCGAAAGAGGAGGCTCAAGAGACAATAATCAGCCGAACATGTGCTTTCAGAAGTTTGGATGTGTGGAAAGAATTGGGTATTGCTTAGGGTATTCTTAGCATTTGTAATACTATAAAAAAGAGTTTGAACAGCATGAAACAGAGTAACGGTTGTTACTTTTGAAACTCGTTTAGTTCAACTTCTAGAGTAAGAATCTGAAAAGAGTGCTACCGCTTTATCTTGGTTTTCTCCGAAAACCATTAGCGCGAATTGATGTCGAATCTCGGAGCTCGACAGAAAATGTGCTGGACAGCGTATGGCGTTACCGAAGACTGTAAGCACAGAAGCGAAATCGGCAGCCAGCCGAAAGAAGTCCGGATGATGAACATGGAGAAAATCTGAACAAACTTTGCAAAGGCTCGTGATTACAACATAGTTTTCTATCGAGCCTTCAAACTGACCGGCATCAAAATATTCTGTGATGGTCAGGTAGACGTTAAGCAGATTCGATATCAAATACGCCGATATGATAACTATCAATGTGTTCGTGGCCGATCGCAAATTTCGTCGCCTGATTTTCATAACATCCTTGCCCATCGTAAGCTCAGTGATTAAAGAGCGCAGTTGCTGAAAGTGTAAGATTCAGTGAGCGAGGAGGGAACGTGTTGTCTCAAGAAGCTAGGAGTCATGTAAGCTTGAGAAAATTTTGAGAAAATTAGAAATATAGTGAAAGACATCTTTTCATCAATTCACGACCAACCTAACGCAGAAAATAAAAAGTTTGGAGCGAAAAAAGGAATTTTCAAGCAAAGGAGCTCATTTGACATCGCATTTCTTATGGGTCCCCGTCACTCTTCCCGAAGATGTTAAGCAACAATTATTGCATCGTTAACTTTCAGTCTCATAGAAAGGGTATGCTCATCCTAAAGATAAGTGTACGGTTGAAGGCTCAATCAATCAGCCTCCATGTATGCTTTATAAGCATGATAAGATTTAATTTGTGTGAGCGAATTAACGCTTCGTTTCGACGGGGATTCCATGGCCAGTTCACGATGAGAATGGTCTCTGAGATCTCCTTTAACCTGTAGTCTCTAAAAATAGCACGTGGGACGTTGTTTGTACGAGAAGCGACCTTCACATACGCTATAAAGGTTCCAAAACCAATTTTAATCACGTACACTTTCGTGCGGACGAGTTCTCACGGCGTCGTAGAAGCTGTAGAGGCTGCAGCATTCGTACCGGGACGCACACGTTGTACGCAGGTAGCTTACTGTAGCCAGCTCTACGCGTTAGTATACACATTCGGACAGCTCTGAATACCCTTACCGTGCAATTTTATGCGCGCCACGCTTGCCCCGGCGCCACGTTCTCGTCCAATCCCTGTTTCTACTACTTTTTTGAAGCTCTATCTTTCTAAATGCGCCAATTTTCGTCTCTCTTCTCAACTTTTGCACTACTCAAAAGTATCACTTCCATTTTTCTTCGAAAATTAGATACATCAAATTAAGGTGAACTGAGCCTCTAGGCATTGCTCCCCTCTAGAGAATCGCAGCGGCTGCATATGTTCAAGCCGTTTTCAACAAAATGGGCCACAGAGGAGTCAATGGCTCAGCTCACTCCCATCATTTTGTATCCTTTCGCTTTCACATATATCACCACTAAAAGCACTTTCGCAGTGGCTTACTTTAAAACGAGCGATAATCAATTCATGCTCAATCCATATGGAATGCATAGAATAAAGCGAATGTACCCGGGAGAAGCCAAGCAGGAGTATGTTAAGGGTCGGGTCAAAGGGGATAGAACCCTTTATCAAATAGCTCCTGAATGACATTGTATCACATTGGCATTCAATCTGTAAAGTTATGGCCTATTCAACGACTAAAGGAGTTTACATTGGGAGAGGTGCGGCCGCTCGGTGTGTTCACGTACCACCGAACTCACTTGCTTTTGCATTCGTTCACTCGAGATCCAAAAATTCAAACCTTTGAAAGGAGCCTTTGTGCAGTTTTTCAAGGTTTTTCAGTTTCTACGTCTGTTTCACATACTTCAAAAATCCCAAGCTCCATATATACTCAACAACAGTAACAAGTCTCAGACACTGCCATCCGCCCACCTGCACGTTTTGCTTTTTCAGCATCATGACGATTCCGCCGTTAAGAAAGATCAGCGTGAAGAATGGCACAAAAATGGCAGCAGTATTGAAAAGACTCAGATGGTAGGAATCACTGCTTTGGAATGCTATCCTGAATCGTCGATAACCACTGCATTCATCGCGTTCGATTACCGAAATATCCTGAAACGAAACGGGGTATCAACTATAGTGAGTCCAAAAGATAAAGTAGATAAGCAGAGTCTCGCCAGACTACATAACTAAGTGAATTTTAAAAGAAAAGCAATAGGTACAAGAAAAAGTGTGAGTAGTTTGCAATAACTCGGCTAATCTCAAAAGAGTGCTGCATTTTTAGTATATATTAACAGCAGCGCTTGCAAGAAGATTTGTGATCAGATTTGCTGGCTGCATCCTCTTCGAAGGTTTGAAAATTGAGAAAAATTTGGCAACTGCCTAAAATGGCTGTCCGGAACTCAATGCGTGAATGTGATCCATGTGCATGTATTGGCTAAAGCCGTGAAGCTTGACCCCACCTTCTTCCGCATCACATCTATGTAACTGGGGTATGGGTACGTACGTGCATCCGAGGAAGTGCGCGGCAAATTGCGCGGCAAAATTCGTGACGATTCAAACTACTCTGGCCCCTATTATTGAGGCACAAACTTGAAGTAGAGTAGCTTATTAGGGTCAGACGATCTTTCTAATCTACTTTACTTCGAATTTGGGCCCCAATGATAGGCGCTAAAGTCGTCCAAATCGCAACGAACTTCGCCGCGCGCCCGGGGTTTATTGGTATAAATTGCAATTCTACTATTATTCGCAGAACGGCTTTGCAACATTATTCGACCTAGAGAGCTCTGAGTTTAAATGGTGCAAGCAATAGGTTTTTAGTAAAGTCAGCGACGACTGGTGACAGTGCGAAGAGTCGATTTTTGTGAAAAACAAATGTTCTCGAGAATCAGATCACAGATGGAAGCTCAACAGGAGATGGTCAGCATCTAAGAAAGATGTGGACCATAACTCATGAAGTGCAAAGCATAAAAGTTTGAAACCACTTAGAATGTCTCAGATAACTTCTCGACTGCCTGTCTGTTGGTAAAAGCACAAGCAGGGAAAATGCACTGCGTTATCATGACTTGCAGGAGCCATGGGAATCAGTTATGATCAGGACAATGAGATTTCAGGAGAAAATATTCCACTGACCGATGTTATGTTTTTGATGATGATTGCCATTCCGATCACAAATATCAAAGCCAACCAACGTGTGCGCTGCTCGAATCCCGTGAAAGTCCAGTGCTTAGTCATGCAATACCTGAAATCGAGGTTTATGTGATAAGAAGGCTACAAAATTCCCCTAGCTGTAATTCTATGGCAACCCTTCATGGTTATTTTCTACTTAAGTTAATCTCGTAGACTGCTTACAAGTGTGGTTTCCTTGCCCCTAATATAATGTACAGGCATTATGGAGAACTGTGTTTCTTTGAATACAGTCATATTGCCTCATACATGAATAATATTCACTCGATGGTTCGCTTTATAAACTCGGATTCTGTGGCTCCCCTTATATTCCAAGTCCCTCTATTTGAGATGACTTCATCTAAACTCGAATTTATTTTGGTACGTGAGCAATCCGTGGGTGAAAGTAAGCTACAAATTGATTCTCTCATGCTTAAAATGCATATATTGACATCGAATTTGTTACAATTTCTTACACTTTCCTTGAAAGCGGGTATAAATTCGTTCATGTGCGCTAATGATCAAGTGAATTTCGATGACGTTGCCCTAGCAACGAGGGATACCCCCCAAAACTTTCAGTCCATCTTATCAAATGGCAAGTGAGGAGCAGGTCGAGGCTTTCAGTTCACGATATAATGGTTT
Source organism: Haemonchus placei (assembly GCA_900617895.1). NCBI lineage: Eukaryota > Metazoa > Nematoda > Chromadorea > Rhabditida > Trichostrongylidae > Haemonchus > Haemonchus placei. The sequence continues at coordinate 9,698 of UZAF01000127.1, read as the reverse complement.
CGGAGACTCCCCCACAAAATGAATTCTAGGCCCCTCTTATACCATAAGCGGCACTATCACGACGGAAAACAGCCTTTAAGGCGTTAGGTAGGCCCAAGGATTGTCCCCTGTGTATTCGTGGACGAGTCCCACCGGCATCTAAGAAGCTGCACCGAACACGGGGCAACCCATGTAGGAAGTTCAAACAACTTAATGACCCATAGCGACGGTGAAAGACAGTTGCGTAAAGTTGCGGCTTGATATAGTCAACTCAATGCGCAATTGTCATAACCAAAATCTCGTCCAAATACCTCCAAATACCCCTTCCCTTTATTTCCGTCATGGTGATCTCGTCCAACCTTTATTTCCCCTACTTTTACGGAGCCTTATTTCTTTCGAAGTTGGCGAAGCTTCTTGCTTTCATCACTACCGATAAACTATTCCCAACCTGTACTCCCGTTTTTTGAATTAAAAAGGGGTACCTCAGAATTATCATGGACTGCTACTCAATCAGTAATCATTGCAATGTACCGTGATGTAGACACTGATGTGATGATTCACTTTACTGCAAAATCCTTTGCTTACGGAAAGCCATATAATCTTCTTGTAAAGTTCCGCGAGTCCCAACTCCCTATTTTTTTACTCCAACATTGGTCGTACCAATGTTCGAGTAAAAAAATCTTTACAATGATATCTTACAATGGTATCAATCAAAATATTTACAATGGTATCAAAATTTGAAGCTCTCAAAAATTCAGCCTTTCACATAGAGATTCTTTCGAGCTAGACCAGCTATCCTTCTAGAAGCGGTGCCTGAACGAAGAAAAGCAAACTCCACTACTAGAATATTTCTTCTGGAGGATGATAGATCGTGTCGATGGTAAACTGGGGGTGTGGTGCAGTAGGAACGGAATCGTCGCGTCGCGGCGAGAAAGACGCCGCGTGCGAATGAATGTAGCAGATTGCAGCAGCAAATAATAAGTTCAGGAACAAAAGAACTACCAGCAGAATCATACCATAAGTAATAATCGCATAGGATTGAGCTGTATGAAGAACGCTTGAAATGTAATAACGAGGCAAATGGTCTGCGACAACCACGTGCGGCGGATCGATTACCCAAACCTTTCCTACTTCAATCTCCCGTAAACTGGAGACAAAGCTCGTTCTTGGATTTGATCTCAAAACCGCGGGATCAGTACAACTCCACATGTGATTTCATAAATTTTGCTTTGCTTCCCTTCTCCGGTCTATTTTCATAAGTCACAAGCGTGAATGTACTTAAACTGGAAAGACTGGGAAGATTAGCATACCTTTCTATGCTGGCCATAATGAGGCAGAAGACGGAGGCAATTTTGAAGATTTGAGAGAATACGTAGAATACCGGCATATATTGTAGCCATATCATAAACAGTAGATAGTTGTCAAAATACTCGGCGTGCACAGGTACAGACTGAAGTATAAAAATACAGCGATCCGATTCAGCGAAAAGTATAAATGCGCAGCAAGTGCTATCAGCGGCTTGCTTCACCGTGAGCGGTTGTACCGCGCTTGGGTCACCATCGTAGGGCATCGCTACTCTTCAAGTAAAATTAACGTTCAAAGTAGTGTTGTTCATTTCAGGCAGATCAGATGTCCCAGGATCTATGATGCTGACCTTTTGATATCAGAATGAATGTTTGCCTCATATATGTATTTATAAAAAATATGGTAGACATCGGTTCGGAATACACCAAGACCTCTTTTCTCTGCGTAGAAAACAGGTATTGCTAAAAATGCTACCGCATAACAGGTGCAAAAAGGGTTATGTAGGTGCAAGTCAACCATACGGTACCATCGGTTCTCCATCTACCTTCTTGCAAATGAATTGACTTTGCCCCTACTTTTCCTTCTCAAAAACTTTCAATCTAAAGTCACTTCTCAGGCGCAAGAGACGTACTTCCAGGAACATTTGAGCGTTTCTCAGATCGCAGTTGCACCTTGGCAAGGATCTGCAGAAGACGCTCAGCCTGATGAAATCGAACGCACACATCAACGACTATGCACGACATTGCGGAAACTTCAGCATTTAATTCTAGTAGTGCAATTCGATTAAACATCAATAGTTGTGTCTCAGCAACGGTCACCGCAAGAGTAATCATTTTCTTCAAATTTCTCAGCAACCTAGTCAAGCGCGCCTTCTATTTGACAGAGATAAGCAGATCGCAAGCAGTCGGTAATCGTCATCCATTGAAATCAGCTGGAGTGTTCTTAAGGATATCGTAGAGGTGATGATGTGACTCATTCCATGCTCATGAGGTCCTGTAAGATGTCAGAGCGATCTGGAAAAACCCAAGAGGTGAGATTGAATGAGGTTGACAAAGAGAAGGTTATCAACTCTTTTTTCACAAGATGGAAAGCGGTGTTGTAGTGGGAAGTGGCCCACCATCATATTCGCACTGTCTGCGCTTCGAATCCCGGATCGATACTTTCCCAAGACAACCGTACACTCTAACCCTTTCTTTATTGGTACCAGATTCGTCCCTGAGGATGAAAGCACTGATTTGTACTTTGGCTGGCCACTGCAAACCGCTGTATAATACAGGCGATGTACAAATCTGGTAGTCAAACCGAGACAACAATTTTAAATGGTATGAGTGATTAACCCCAAGAATCTTTACCCTTCAGCCTTCTTTCTTTATTCGATAGCAATGAACATAGGAACTGAGATCATCCAATATTTGTTGAAATGATTAAGGCGTTCGAATTCAAGTTGAGCTCCGGTAGGGAGGAAAACAAAGTCCTGAAGTTTCTCTATAAGCACCATCCCAAGCTTACTCGATTCTAAGCTGTTATTTACTTTCGGAAGGATCATGTGAATAGAGCTTGCCTTAATTCATGTGGAAAATCGAAATCAACATACATATGTCTCAAACGGAAACCCGGAAAGGAAAAGTATGTCGGCCTTTCTTCTCAACAAGTTGATCTCTTCAATCAGCAGACTGTAAGGATGAAGCCTTTGGGCGTTGATCAATCATGTCTGAGGGATGCGCCCCGCATGCGACTTCCAATTGGAGCGAAGCCTTAGTTGCTCATGAAACTGGAGCTCAGAGTCTCTCCTTGTCTACTCCTCGAGGCGAAAAAGCTGTAAGAGCAACTAGAGCTGGAATTAAAGGGAGCTCAAAGCTGAAAAACGACAACAATGTCGTTGTTGCATGATTGATGTGAAGTTGTGATAACTTCCGTTATTCACGGCACAAATGCTTGTATTGAATACATGTTTCAAGAGTGCGACTTCTACGGAAGCAGTTAGTAGATAAACTGCTGAGACAGTTTCCTATTGTGTACTACTGGCTGTGATGAATAATTGCAGTCTCCCAATACCAAGAACAACACACGACCACTGTTCTTGCCCGTGGTCAAAGAATCAATGGCCGTAAGCATTTGGACGAATATCACTCTGGGTCAACCCGGCAGATGAAGTGAACACAGCAGGAACATATACTATAGAATCGAGTTACAGAGGAACGTTTATAATAATAAGGGCTTAATTGGGAAGGACGTGGTGTTGATATGCTTTTTTTTAATTATGTCACAAATCTGTATTCCAACTGTTAACCATGAATTCCCTATGGAATGTAAGATGTTGGGGAGGAGGTAATGTAGTGTCAAGTGACGCGCTATCACACACGCATGGCCACGGGTACGAATCGCGGATCGATATCCCACCTAGGCCAACCAAGCCTCATCCTTCCGGGGTCGGTGAATTGGTAGCAGACTCGTCTGGGAGGATAGGAGCACCGACTTGTACATCGGCTGACCTTCGCAAGTCTTTGTATAGGCCACAAACGCATTCGATACACCACTACGATTCTGATTGGAAATCGAATGCGTGGCGCATCTTTCAGACGAGATTGATTAACGACTTGTTCCCCTCGTGTTTGTCTTCGATTCTGAAGGCAACTGAATGCATTTCCGTCCTAAACAGTTAGTAAGGGTGGTAAGCCGTGTTATAAAGAAATCAGTGGTTTTGTCTTTCCGGACTAATCCAGCACCACCCGACCTCCATGAATTTGCAGAATCCGTGAGGTACACGCTCAGTATTTGATCCTATCTCCGTAGGTTTGAGAGCTTTTCCCCTGCTCTGGTGAAGACGTAACATTACAGATTTCCTTCTTATGAGTTATAGAAGTGTGCTGAATCAATGGTTGGCATTGTGAATGGAAGGTAATCTCTTTTATTCGAATTATTCGGGCCTATCTATGCGGTTGGCTTTTGAACATTGTTCTGGCCTTATAGGTTCGCAACTGATTGTCTTCGTCATTGAGGAAATTGGATTCGATCATTTCACCACGGCCTATTCTCTTTTCTGGTTCATCATAACGTTCCTGCTCTAAATCTGCACAAGAAAAAAAAGCAAAACTGACCAGAAGAACTATAAAGGTGGCGTCGAGAAGTGTGTCGAACAAGGCGACAAATCCAAGAAAGAAGAATGGCGAATGCCTAAAATTCAGAATTAGTTTATGCAAAAATCAAGCAATGGAAATCAATGTAGGCCTACAAGGTTCCTGAAGGACACTACGTGTTTAGTCCTATGAAAGCTACACGTTCAATTGCCCTTGACGGCACACTGGCGACAATATCACATAACTTTGTCGAGTTGCAGAAGTAAAGCGTTGATACAAAGCAATTCATTGGCAGAGAAATTCAGCAGAAATCCCGGAAAGAAAGACCTCTCTGAACTACTCATTTCTAGGAAGGTGGTGGTAGTGCAAAGGCATGTGGCGCACTATCTTACGCGCTCTGTTACGGGCTTGAATCCCGGACCGATATCCCTCAAGCCTTCCATCCCTCGAGGGTCTGCTAATTGTACCAGGCTTGTCAGAGAGGACAGAAGCACTGATTTTTACATCCCCTGGCCATCGCAATTCATTGTATGGGCCACATACGCATTCAACACGCCACCACTATTCCGAAAAGAAGTTGAATGCACTGGCGCATTTTTCAGACGAGATTAGTTAACGCCCCAAGTCGCTATTCTTAGCTAATTCCCAAGATTGGTTGGGGTCAAGACGACGAAGGGGGGTATTCGAACGAAGTTCCGGACCATGAGAACAATGTATAATATGTTAGCTGGTGGGGTGTATCAGTTAACAGCATTTCCATCAAACGGGCTCAAAGTTTTTGGGATTAGCCTTTACAACGCTGCTGATCAAGCCCTTCGTTTAGGTATTAAACGGTCGTAGGTTTACTAGTTTTTAGAGCTGTGTCTTCGTCTTACCGAGGACGACGTAGTGCCCGGGCTGAAGAGCTGCTCAAAATGCTAACTGGGGAAAAGGCTCATTCTCTTGATCAGTGAGCTAGAAGATGAAGATTTAATGGTCTGAAACGAGACTAGATCAACGGGCCAAAATACTTTTTGAAAAATAGTTGATTGTACGAGTTGTTTGACTCCACCAGACATTAAGTTGTTGCTCCGACTGTTGGATTTATATCCCTGTCGACAACTACACTTCTCTCGCAATCAGGTTGCGCATCACATTCGTGCGGTCAACTCATTCGTCAATTTTTTTTTTGCGGACCTTTTCAACAGGAGCAATTCGTCCCGTCAAGACTTCTTAAATCACTGAAGGTGAAAGAATAAGGCGGCCTCATCACACTCTTTCACTGCCATCGTCCAGCTGTCAACAACGAGTGATTGATCGGGTGATCGCAGGGATCGAAAGTCACTGAAGCTTGAGGAAACATGGTCAATCAATTGGAATGCTAGGCAATTGTCTGGCTGGCCTTTTTCCAAAAAAGTCGATGTGTTTTGTCCCATTGATTTTTTGTTGAGAGAATGAAGGCGGCAAGCATAACTCAATAGGGTAGCAGTAGTGGTGCATCAGCATCAGTAGGATTCCAACTTATTTACTAAGGCCTGATTCACTAGCCAAGCAAAAATCCGAAAACAAAATGTCTGCAGGAGGTCACAAAAAGAGACGTAACTTGCTGATTGCCCACAGTAGGCACCCAATATAAATTTGAAAGAAAAAACTTCGGAGAACGGAGATCGAAAAAATCGAGGCGAAACTGAGTTTCGAGTCAGACATTAGAATTGGAATTCAAAAAAAAACAGCTCTATCATTCCAAGACGCTAGATGACTAATTCTACCCATCCTGAGATGACAAAGACGGGACATTCTTATAAATAAAAACTGTTACTTGCATAGGGGTCATCCCCCAATAAGATGTACATATTGATGGATAACAGTGGGAATTCGTCAGTCAAGTCAAAATTTCATAACGAAGCATTCAAAAAAACTTCGCACTCGAATAACTTTAGATAAGAATGAGGAGAACGCGTAAGCTCTCAACGTAACTCCCGTCTTTTATGGTAGTTGCCACCAGTTATAGAGTAGTAGGTGCTCTTTGAGTTTGGGTGAGAGCCAAACAAGGAAACCCTCATCTGTCTCTATTACTGAGCTGTTTCTGAAACTATTCACAAGGTTTGTATATAAGCTTCATCAGGCTTCTTGAATTTGTTTTGGCGTATGCTTCTTGAAACCTGAAAGGCTTATAACAAATTGTGACATCTCTACAGCCTCGCTGAAGTTTGAGGCCCAGGCCCCCGAAGCACGCACATGATTCAAGGAGGGCCACTCAAGGCAGCTCTGTGGATTTCACGAAGCTACCCAGTAATCCACAAAGCTGCGGTAAGTGGCCCTCCTTTGAAGCATGTGCGTGCCTCGGGAGACTCGAACTGCGAGGGGCGCGGGGGGGGGGGGGGGGGGGGGGGGGGGGGGTCCTGAGGAAGGCGACCCCACCGTAGCGCCAGCTTAAGAGAGCTTATATACTCAGCTCAGTAACAGTTACTATGTAGAGGTCCATAGAAAGCCGTACATGAATGTTATTCTCACCTGTAATTCGTCCTTGTCAGAAAGAGGACAGCTAAAAGGCCATTGGCGAGTAGTCCAAACAGAGCCAATCCACTACCAAATACGCCCATGAGGAAGTATCGTTCAGCAACGAGCCGAGCTTCAGAGCTCGTCTCGCACATCACGACGACAGCCGTTTCGGCTTGAGCTCTCACTCGAGGCGTCCAAGAAGCTGAAAAACTTTCCTCTTGGAATGAAAGGCTTTTGGGAGACGAGAGAAAAATTGAGGCTAACGACTGCTTTTCAAATGTACGAAAAAACGCTGGGCATTGTTATAAAACAGTTGGCTTCTGGGAACTGGGAACCCAGGGTGAACTACTATGTGGAGCATAATTTTCTTGTGAAATGTCCGATAAAAAATAAAATACAGCCTCCCATTTTAATTTGATCTTCCAGTTTTCAGAAGCCAGATGCTTTTCGTGAAGACAGATGTTTTAGGGTTCTCAAAACTAAAGAAGAAGGGTACGATTTGAGATAAACCAGTGATTGAAGCGGAACGATTGCTATGAATTCGAATAATTTCAATAAATCACTTGAAAGTAGCGTGGTATTTAAGCTCAATACAATAAATTAAATCACAAGCACTGCTCAATGACGAGAATTTGTGGGAAGGAAGAAGTGGGTGGTGCAGGACGATGGGAAGTCAAGCGAATATTTTATTTTCCTCTATCGAAGTTGTCATTCACAGTCAGTAGTCATTCACGCCTCAATAAATTGCTATGGTAATCAGAAGCAATGAAACAACAACAATTCGGAGTGTATTTAGTAACGAGTGAGACGAAACAAAATCATAGACGAAAACAAATCCCAGAAGTCCATCATGAACACAACAGAGGGTGGCCGTGGCTGAGGGTTACCAAAAGTTTTCGGCTCCTAAACATGGCTAGCTCTAGTGGTTCCCATCTCACAAGTAAGCCCGGGACACTTTTGACTGATGTGAACAACTTTCTTACAACACAGGAACTCAAACGAAATCGTAATGTGATTTTTCCGCCAACGAGGTTGTAAAGGTGGAAATTCTATTGAAGTTTAAACTTTAATGTTTCCACTTAACAACCTTGTTGGCAGAAGAATCACATTACAATAACAAAAATGCCGAGGTTCCATGAAGAGAGAGAAGCTGGGATTTACCAAATGAAATCTTCAGTTCAGTATTTTAAAAGAGAGGACTTTAGTCATGTACGACCATCGCGTGCTACATGGACATCTAGTCGCTTCCCGGAAAAGCTTGATTTACGGCTGGCCTCGGTTCCTTCCCTTTCAACCAAGTTTCTCTGATTTTCTTCCTTAACACAATAGCACTCTTCCTTTTATACGAGTACCTGTCCCCTAACGCGGTCTGCACCCTTGTAAAGAAATGGCATCTGCAATCATGTGAATAAGGAGTTAAAGCAAAAGAAAAAAGGGTTATTCTGTATAGATGTAATGGAAGGTTCTGAGTAAAGATTAGCCGACAACAAGAGCCATTTGTGAGTCATGAAACGGAACACGAGAGCTTACGCTGTCAATCAGTGGCTGGCAGGTGAGTGGAGTGGATGGCGACAGAAAGCCTTCAGTGCATGGCTAATTCATGACTCTCTGCCTCTTTTAAGGCGCTTAGTGTTGAAAGGAAGCAGCCCGAAAACTTTTGAAGGAGGAGTCGGTTATGTTGGTAATATTCTTCTGCCATTCCAGGTCTTCAGATGAAGCATGAGGGTCAACTTCTCAGTGGGGATATTTTGATAGGCCTGTGGATTGGACGAGGCTGAACAGAGTCGGAAACTCTGATATAAACATTTGTCTAGCTGAAGGTGAGAGATCAGCTCTTACAGCGATAAGGGGATGTGCTGAGACGGGTACCGGATCACCCGATCCCGTTAGGTAAGGCAATGGAATTGGAAGCCCAAGGAATTCGACTGGGAGGGGCTCCAAAGAATAGCAGGCGGGACGTGATCGGAAAGGACCTCGCCGAAGTCAAGGTGTCTGCAGTAGAAGCTATAGCTATAGTTGAACAAAATGGAGATGTCACACAGAAACAGCGGACCCTGCAACGGCTCGGGATTAAGGCTAGGGAGAAGAAGAACCAATTTGAGGTCTTTAGGTAGACTACTTTTTTATCAACGGCCTAACGTGCCATGTAATCGCCGTCTTCAAAGGCCTAAGCACAATTCAGATGGTTTACAATATTCGGCGAGCATTTAATCCCTTCTGGCCGAACAGCGGCAGGCCGGAACTTTGGAAAACTGCTCACTTTACGAAAGACCACTGGAGTTCCACCGTTAGAGCACAGAGAATTTGATGTCGCCTCAGACTGCCTCTAGCGAGTGGGATTTTTCGAAGTCTCCTTTACACTTATGATGCGAGAGGAAAAAATATGACGCCACTGACTATCAGTCGTTGGAGAACTACTCGATGTAGAGCCGGTAGTCCCGTTATTATTATTCTGCCAGAACCAGACTGGGAAAAACCTTTAACCGAATAGAAGCAGCTAGAATGTTCTGAGAAAAATTGATCTTGATGAATTAGAGTAAAGTTCTTGCCCTTGTTGCCGCTCTGTCAGACATGGATGGTTTAAAAGTTCTTTGAGTCCGCATAAAATATTGGCTAAGAAGCCTAATGCACTAAAAACAACGCCATATTTTGGAATAAGCTGTTGTTGTTGGTGTGGGTGGTCCTTTTGTCGCGGGAGGTAGAGAGGTAGCACAAACCTCGTAGTAATTCTCAGTGATTCTTCAAAGTGACAATGGTAATGAACTGGAAGCAGAAATCGAGATTCGGTGAATCCTAGCTGGACACGAAGTATGTATCCTACTATATATAACGCGCTAAGTGTGTCTGTTGGTTTGT
>UZAF01000126.1:0-14774 GCA_900617895.1 Haemonchus placei | reverse complement strand
GTAAATATTCACAATACACTCGCGCTCCAAATATAGAAATTTCGCATGATTAGATCCAGTAGGAAAGGAGTTACGACTGGAATGTACGGCTGAAGAGCCGTTTCACCGAAGACTTTTGAGCGCTACTGTATGAGCATGTTGGATTCCGTTGAAGCGCCTTGGTAAACGAAATCGAGTAGGGGTATGATTTTTCAGGGGGAGCCCTCCATGGTCCTTGTCTGAGCAATTACACCATCGCCTCTACCAGTCACCTCAGCAGCCCTCAAATGCGCTGGAGTTGGCTTAGAAAGTTTATATGATGCTTTCGACGGGAATATGTTTTTTCAAGAAGAAAGAAAAATAAATGAAGTTCTAAAAAAGTGTGGAATTTGGATGGAGACTGTTGCCAAGATCGACTTACTCGTTGGACCTCGCACTCTTTGATTACCACCTATTCAGAGTTCTGGAGCACCATCTGAAAAGTAAAAAGTATGGTTCGAATTCGAAATTTCGAACCATATTTTTTAATTCGAATTTTTGATTATTCGAAAATGAAATCGAGCATTTTTTTTTTCGTTGCAGCCCTGAGGATTCTGGAAAAGAGGAATTGAGAAGCTGCCAGGAAGATGGGCATTTCCAGATGTCGATGGTGATTATCCTGTTTATTGAAGGTTTTGTTTTGCAAACAAATACAGACTTTGCGAATTTCTTTAAAGTGTTCCAAGTCATCATCCGAGGGAATCGAAATAGAAATGGAAACTTTTATGGTTTTTTCGTGGTCTTTCGAATTTTTTAAATAATATTTTGAAAAGATTTTCATTCAGATGCAAAGGCAGCTCAAATGTGCGGTTACTCCAAGAGGATTTCTCTTCGTGATTTACTGAGTAATCAAAAGCCTTTTCATTATGAACAAGAGGCTAAGCATGACGGATTAGCCTCGACATAACGTCAATGCTACTACTGGAAACATGGCCGAGTTGGGAAGTTTGTTCTGCGAGTAAAGACCTTCATAGAAGCATCGAAATATAGTAATATTGGTAATTTATGAGATGAATAAAAGAATGAATAATGGAATAGGTCTCTCTAATTTGACAAGTATGTGGATGAATATAAATGTCAAATCCAGGAAATCTGTAATCATGAAGGAGTGTTTTTATGTGGAATGGGTGATGCGTTTTGCAACAAACGCTGCGCATCCGCGCCGCTTTGTCAATGATTTCGATTGCAAAGCAACATCTTCATAAAGAAGTTGTTAATTGAGACTAGGAAAAAAGAGGGCCAGTCTCGATGCAGAGAAAGACACAAAAGCCAAAGCACCAAAAATCTCTTCAATAATATTAATTTATCCGCCAGATTTCAAAAAAAAAAATTTCCGTGAAACTGAAAACGCAGGCTGAATGCCTCTGAATGGAGACAGATTCCGAGTGATCTCTACCTGAAAAGATACGTCGAGGACCTGAGGATAGCTGTGTTCAGTTGTTCGTTGGAAAGCGATCAGCTCATATGATTGCTCAAATTCTAGAAGAGAAATGATTTTTGAGAGATATTTATCTTCAAAAATGCAACAAAAAATAAATATACAAATTGTGACCGAGGAGACACGGTGGCTTCAATTGCTGCTGATTGTTTCCATGTATTTTGGTGAAAAGGATAAGTGTTAGGATATCGGACCGAGTGGGAGTCGGATACATGGCGCATACCAGATAAAATTTTCAGTAAACGCTTTCTAATGAATTTGGTTCGACAAATTGGGGATCGATATGGTCGGTATTACAGGTGCTAGTGGTTGGTGCTTTCTGGCCAGTTCTTACTTTGATAAGAATGATGACTGTGTACGGTAGGGGCACCGATCACTCGAAAAGTTAATGGCATTGGCTCTTAGAGCTGTCGATTACATGATGACGCTACAAAATCATTTCATACAGAAGTTTATATTCATCCACGGCCGTCACTTATCGTCGGTACCTCTTCAACGGCCTTCCGAGTTTCCAATGCCTACCCTTGTGTTCGGCGTAAGATTTTGGCCGTAAACTGGGGTCAGGGAGTTCCTGCCAATTACGATTGCGATTTCGCCCACTTATAAATGTGGGTAGGGTCAGAATGCGCCATGAAGGTCTTCTCGTCGCGCGTGCATATCCACGAGTAATCGTGTGACTGCTCTTCACTCTTTGTAGGGCAAGACCAAGGGTCTGTCAAGAGGCGCGCGGAAATTGTTAGCATCGACGAGGCCGGCTCATCCTGGCCCACCCATGCCCTCCAAACAATCTATACGTTGTGGGTAAAACGATCTGTGGTATTTAGAAAAGCCTTTCCAAAAGGTTAGTATCTCACAAAGTATCATTCCATTCCGCAAGACAACTGATAATGTTTTACTGCTACATCTTGCATTTCCACAACACATCCACCATCATAGGCACTACTTCTTTTTTCAAACCTATTTTTTTGTTACTATCTTGCTTTAAAATCAGATCTGTACCCAGGACAAACCCCCCAAGCAGCACCCAAAGCAGTCGTGCTCAGTACATTCTATTTTACAACAAGTCAGACGACAACTTGACCGCTATCGAGATAGCGCGGGCGTTGAAAGGACGTTCGAAAAAAACAACTAAGTTGCTTAAAACTTTTTAGCCGTGCCGTTCCTTATTACTGTGCTGCTACTATTCCTCCTCCTTCTTTCTTTGTTGAAAATAGTGATTAATTCCAAAATTCAGGAGCAAGGCAACCATAATCTGCTACTGGGGTCATTTCCGTGGTTTGGAACTTGTTTTCTTTTAGGTTTGTGAAGTTTCTATCATGTTGTCTGTTTTTGGATGGAGTTCTCTGCGACCTTAGTTTTTGTTAAATTGAAGGTAAAAATGAAGGTGATGTTCGTTAATCGACAAGGAAAAGTGTCTCTTCCCGTCACTCGCTTGAAAAATGATACAGTAAGTTCGGAGCCATTTTTTTTCACGTTTTATGTTTTAGTGGTAATCTTATTATATCCCAACAAACAAGAACTTTCCTTGTGCATTAATCAGTGTACTGTATATGAATACTGACAGCAAATTGGGCTTCTGTCCTTGCGAATAGAAGGTTGTTCAGTTACATCAGTTACCATACTTTCGCGTAGTTCCTTCTTATGTTTAACTCCATTCGGTGATTGGAACCGAAGAAACTTTTCCCTAAGAAGAAATTTGAGAAGATTAAAGTGAAAGTAGAGTGTTTGGTGTTAGGTGGCACCCGTTATCAGGCTGAATTCGTGGAGGTATTACTGGCTCCGAAACTTGTGTTTTTTGATCGCCTGACTGCAACTCTTGCATTTGATACAGACTATGTCGCCCAAATTCGATCCTACAAACTTCTAACCTTTCTGCTAATATGTATTCGCTCCAGTCCAGGTCGGGTGTTGGTAGCAATTGTAAACATATCGGATATAGCACACTTGTTCACACACGAGCCGTGGAATTTTGATTTTTTGATTGTTTCAGGCTCATCTGCTCCCTGGACCATCACTTCACAGAACCGGTAAGACCAAGGCAACAAACTATAATCAAGAGCAGGTCATCAGCTTGGTACCCTCTGCACAAAGGACTCGTTGGCATTGCGGGTAAATGGTTTTGATAGATTTCCATATTCACGTATGGTTTATACTTTTCTACCAAGATAGTCATGAGGATTTTCTGTACCTATCGTAATGCTCAGCAGTGTTTCCGAGCAAATTATGGCAGTATAAGGTGAAGGTGACCATGCACAATTAGGGCGGATGCATGCTCCTGCGCATGCGTCAAGTGCTCGGGATGAGAGTGGATAGGTTTCAAAGAAATGAATGCTTGCCAATAAGCTTCTTAGCATTTCTTAAGTGTACTGAACTGCATAGAGATATGCTCACATTGCTGAAAACTGGATGATTGGTGTTCTCTGAAGGACTCTACAAAAAGCCGAAGGCAAGCCCCATGCAAATAATGTAAATGCGCATAACTATTTCAGGGTTTGCGGTAAGAGCCTGTCGTCTAAACGCTCGTACGATGAACATATGAACATCCACAACGATGCTAGGCCGTTTGCATGTGAACATTGTGATTATGCAGCAGGTTTGAGTTTTTAATGTATGACTGAAAGTACTTGTTTTCGTATTTACTGGAATTATCTTTTATCTGTCTAATATTTGTTTTGAAGTTTCTCAAAAATGTAATTTTGACTCAAACTTCATTTTCTCTTCACTAACCCGTTGGTGACATGGAAATGGAACTAATGGTAAGTTGGTTAGAATATGAGGAAGGAAAGTGTGGGAGCTGCTTTTACGAAAAAAGATAATGGCAAAATTATTTTACAAACGTTGGTGTCAGTTGTTCTGATTATTTCACTGCAATTTTTATTTTTGCTCAAATCGATCAGTTTTATCCAGACCGCTCTTTCGGATGAACTCCTACGTTTGGTACAGTGAGATTATAGATTTATTCGCTCTTTTTTCATCTTTCCCTTTCCGCCTTGTTTCTCAGCTGACCGTATTACACTGTAGTAATGAGTATGCGTTCATCGGTAGGCTGTTTGGCAGCAATACGTAACACGAGAGTGAAGGTTACTTTGATTTGCAAATGAGCCGCCCCGGTGTAGAATTTCCGCTTCCTAGTGCAAAGGTATATATGCCGCTTTCCAAATCTGATGCTATATTTCACGTTGATGTGGTCCCTCCAATGGATAAGATTCCCATCAATTTGAATAGAAAGATTTTATTTCAGTAACAGAAAAGAGATTATAAGATTCCCATCAATTTGAATAGAAAGATTTTATTTCAGTAACAGAAAAGAGATTATTGTTTAGAGAAGATAAACTTTCGAAAATTCTCCAAGTGGGATCTGGGTGATGAATCCTACGAAGACGTCCAATCCATGAGAGTAGTTATCAATTTTTGCCAGGCAGTGCCACCCTGCTCTGCCCTGTGCTTTTCTTTTCAGCAAGTGCAATTTGTGAAAGTCTCCGAGGTATTTTCACCCCAGTGGTTTGCACTTTTGCGACAGCAGATGGCTGTAGAAAAGGGCTAGGTTGGCGGTATAGGGCGTGACTATATAGTGAGATACAGTGGATATTAGCTAATAGTTTTGGAAGGGAGCTCATTTCAAAGGAAATAAAAGTATTCTGTTTAAGTAGATCGCGATGGTATGAGTAGTACACACAAGCTTAGCTTTCACAGATAGCTTTGCCCATTGAATATTAATGAAATTACTAAGTACGTTGTCAGTCAAGAAGTGGGATATGTGCAAAAGGCCCATAGCTCGTTGACGCCGTTGGCCAGGACAGACCTTTCTTTCATGATCTTTCCTGCTTTGTAATTTTCCCTACTGATAGAAGTCCTTCTTGCTCATTTTCTGCTAGATATTCAAAGTAAACACATACAGGGCAAAAATTTGGACTTTTTCCATATACTTTTTTGGCCGTTAAGGGACCACTCTCGCTACATTATTTGAGGAAAGCTCGGAATGAAGTGTATAGTTCGCTCACTTCACCTTGGCAGGCCTCGAAGATTCGGCTCCTCATTATTCGATACATCACATATCACGTTTCTTCCTCATCTGTTCCTTTTTTCTGTCAGTATCGATTTTGTTTTCATGGCTGCCTTAGGTCCTTTTATGTACAAATACATCAGCATACCCATTGATGGTCCATTTTGCTACTGGAGCGTCTTCAGCTGCAAAGGCTCTAATCAACGTGTGTCTCAAAGTATTCTATTGATCAAGGCTTCTTATGTGGCTAATGCCATTATCTCTTACACGAGGGATTGTCTCAGCACATGTGCTTGTTCGCCTAGTGGGTGAGTTTCGGGCTGAGCTTGTGGGTTCCTATATGGTAGTAGTTAGTGTTGTAGTGAATTAGTTCTACAATGCTGCTGGTTAGGGCATGAGACAATGTTTTCTCCGTGTTTTCTTTCTGAATACTTCGGAACGCTTATAACCTTCCAAAGTTTTTCTCCATCTTCTTTGTATGGGGTTGGTCCCACTCCTTCAGCCGTTCGAAACTGGACTGTGTTTATTCCTGCTGTTCAGCATGAATGCCTGAAAATGATGACTTACTACGTCGGTTCAGCCCTGTTTCATTTTAACGTTCATGATTGCCTCATTTTATGTAAATGGGATGTTTCATTTTTCTGCGAAAATGAGGCTGTGCCAGATTCTTCCTGCAAGTATTGCAAGTAAAGAATTCAATGTCTAGATTGCAATTTCGATGGGAATTATTTATTTCAGTGTTTTATTCTTTTATTCAGTGCTGAGCTAGGCTGATCATGTGTGCGCGCAGCGGTAAATAAGTAGCCCCAGCCTGCTTCTTATTGGTTAGTCGCCAAACTACGCCTCGACTTAGCCAATGAGGGCTTGGCTAACGAAAAAGAGCCTTATAACCAAATTTCACAACAATAATTCCTTTTTTTTTCGAAAGAGAAGCTTAAATATAATTTTTCAATCTGTCTGATGATGAATTTATAGAATGCCTTTATTCCTGAATGATCTGCCCTATCTTTTCCATTCTCAGATTCATACCTGTTGTTTACAGCTAGCCAAATGACACTACGAAGACATAAACTGCGCAGCCATACAGCAAGACGCGATTGGGGCTACAAGTGCCCGTATTGCTATGAAGCCTACATGGAACCAGCAAGTTATCAACAACATGTGCAGTAAGTCTCTCCTCTCTTGTATCTTGGGAAAATCTTTTTTTCGAATTTTATTCCAAAACATCCGTCTGCACAAGGCAATTATATTAGCGCTCGATAAAGTAGTGCGGATGGTGCTCATGTGCTCATGCACTTTCCTCCCATAACATGTGTGGGCAAGGGAGGGAGTATTGTTCATTATACTTCCGTACATCTTGACTGCTGTGTTGATGGTCTCTTCCCCACCAGATTTTTTGATATTCAAAGTCATCCTTTTTTCTTTTAATCCATTCAGCTCGACACTTTTGATTATAATTTTTTTTATGGAATGGCGCATGACTCTGACGTCGTCATGCAGTTTTCAAAAGCTGAAAGAAAATAAAATGCAAAGCTTTATAGAGAGAAATGAATAACTCTATAGAATTTTGAAAATGTCCTCTGTTTTTCGTCCATCTCGAATGAGCTCATTCTCGTGGGTTTGTTCTTTTTCTCTTCTTTTCACGACTATTGACTGGGTGCGGCGAGAGAGGCCGCATTTTTGTCTTTTTGCCCTATCGTTTTGCCGTGTCACACTTGTTTTCAATGAAGTACAATCACTGTTCGGCGCACATGATACAATTTTACCACACTGCCTTTGCTTCAGTCAATTCTTAGCAATTTGGTATTAAATGCTAATTAAGTCATCGTTCTCATAGTGCAGGCAATCGACAGTTTATGTTGCCAATTAAAAAGTGCATGTGTTATGTGCTGTTTCTGATATTGAAGTCTATTAAGGTCTCGACATTTCGGACGATCGGCAACATTTGGTTGCCCCTACATGCAATGCACGTTCCAGTCGAAATGTTTCAGACATTTTCGCGAGCATTTAGCTAAGCACAACAGCTATGAGTCGTGAGTTTTTAAACCTATCCCAAGCTACCGTATCTAATTTATTTCGTCTTACTAAGAGTCACTTTGGAGGCGATTAGCTATTTACTTTATGTTAATTCGACTGATTGATTTCTAGGAATATTCCGATTAGCTAGGCTTTTCACCTCTAATTTTCCACAACCTCGAGGTTTTGCGGCTGAAATAAAGTCGATACAGCCCACATGCTATTTCATTTTTTCCTCACATTAATGGACTGCATTCCATGCACCTTATTCTCATTTCTCACGTTCCTCTCATAATTCTTATTCAGCTTTTCGAGCCTCCTTATTGCTATCCTCTCGTTTCACGCTCCCATTGTGTACCACACAAAAGAAAGGAGGGTTTTGGGGTTTTCGCGAATTTGAGCCTTTTGTGCAATGGAGTGCATTTGGTGGGTGGAAATTGGAGTTGGCTCACGTTGCTATCAGATGATTAGCTGTGTAGTGATGTTTTTATCTTCACGTCAAAGCTACAACGTGCCGTTTTGCGTAATGACGTCATTGTGATGGAAAACTCGCATCTTCAGGTTTTTTTTGGCGGTTTTGATGTCATGATTATCTTCATCAAAACAACAGCACCTGAGTAGGTTTGCAAGAAGTTGTTCGCATCGCTTGAGGCATTTTTAAGTGGCGTCATAATGCTAGTAGACAGGCCATGCTCACGTCATGCAACATGAGTTATAGACCTGCATCATCATTTTGCACCTGTTTGGTGTAGGAGCTTTGTGACTGCAGCCAGTGTAAAATTATATTAAATTAGCCAGCTGCAGAGAAGATGAAAATTCACAATACATAGTTTTTTGTATATTAATTGTTAATATTCATCATAATTCCTAAATTGGAACAGCTTGCAGATTTCATTTGATTTTTTCAATTTGATTTCCCGTTGAAAGTTTCAAAAGCTGATTTCTACTTGGTGTCGATTCGTGTTACATAAAAGTTTCTCCCTCCTCTCCATACCGTTTATTCAACGATCCCGTTACAAAGCCCTCTTTAGAAGCCGCCGCTTTTCTTTTCTTAGACAGCTTTTGCCGACGTGGACTTGGTCTCATTGTCAGTAATTAGGTGTGCCAAGAGAATCTTCCAAAAATTCTACAATAGTTCAGACTTCCCGGATTTCCAGTAGGCTTCCATATAATGGGTACTGCTAACATGTATGCGCATAAAGTATCACGAGATTTTATGGTATCGCAATCGGTTGACAGATCGAGGTTTATCCCGGACCTCGATCCTTTAGGGCTAAAGGGTTGAAATGAGGTGGCACGTAATTGCTTATAAGTTGCTTAGAGGCTGAATGCTTACCACAAGTTTCCATGGGTTTCAGCCGTGAAGTGACCAACTTCGAACTCGTAGAGTAGTACGTGTTGGTTATGGGTGGCGAGTTCATTATACGACTGAGGAAGCAAGGAAGAGGTGGCCGGATATGTTATGCATGTACTTGTGGATGATGTCCTCAATTAGAAACCCCGCGGAAAGCTCCAGAAAACCTGAGAGGAGTTTGGACTTTGCGAATTTCCGGTATATAAATTCCGTACAACTTATAACTTCTTTTTGATCACGTCCACCCCTCCTTTTTTCAGCTTCCCGTGATTAATTGCCCTTA
Organism: Haemonchus placei; assembly: GCA_900617895.1. Taxonomy (NCBI): domain Eukaryota; kingdom Metazoa; phylum Nematoda; class Chromadorea; order Rhabditida; family Trichostrongylidae; genus Haemonchus; species Haemonchus placei. The sequence goes on along the minus strand of UZAF01000126.1, from coordinate 5,662 downwards.
GCTTAGAGTTCCGGTGCTTCTGTTATCGGGTCTACCCTATGGCCATCTCAGCACGTGTTCTACCATCAGAGGCGCCACACTGGCAATTCTAGAGGGACATTTCATACCCATGAGACTGACGGACATCATACCCATAAGACTGACGGACACCTTTAGATTTCTGCATCACAGCGCTGATATGAAGGTTTTTTTTACTGCGTTCAATTTCATAGAAAGTTTTTCAATAACATTTGCTTCCTGCAAATATGATGAGCTTTTTGTACCTCGAGCTCGTCAATCTTTGACTTTCTTTGAGGAGCTTTGATCGGCACTTTACTTTTACGGAGGCTTATGAACCTTGTGATAGCAGTTGTGGGCATATCCTAACGATCGCTTCTATGAGAGAATCTGGGTAATTGGAATACTCCAAAGAGGGCCCGTTGAACCCGAGAATCCTATTCTTGCATATATTTGAGGACCAATACAGGAAAACAATGTAAACATGGAAGGCTCGAAATTCCATTCGTGAATGACATTGTTTCTGGAATGCTATTATTGAAAACATCGTTTTGGTTTTCATTTGAATGCCCATGTTTAATTAACAACTAGTGCCTAAGACAGTTCACTTTCTTTGGGGCCCTGGTAAGGAAGAAATGTTTGGTCGGAGTGGCAGCTTTCATTCATCCATCCCCATTAAACGAGACCGACTCCGGATTTCGATTAGTTTTCAATGACACCTTATCGGGCCTATTGAATCACTACGGTTGTGGGTGCGTGACTGACCTATTGCTGCAGTTGAAATTGGTATAATGGATGGTTGTTTACGCCAAGGTGAGATAGGGGCCATTTTTTGTGGAACTTTTAGAAAGGCTGGCAAAAAATTCATGGGCAGATCGTGTGTGTTCTCTGATGCATTGTCAAAGTCAGTGGCCAGGCAATCAAGATCCAGGCGTGCCTTTCCTTTACACTCTCACTCTCACGCGCTCACGTGGCTGACCAAAGTTTTGGCAGCGGCCGATTTTGATCCGCTGATTCGTGACGTTTCAACAGAATTTCCCTGGTCGTTTTTTATGTTTTTTGTCTCAAACTTTTCGTAAATATTTGGTTAGCGACTGAGTGACTGCTATATTTTTCGAAATATTTTGAACGTTTAACTTGAAAGATTCCTCCCGATTTCTGAAGTGATTCATATTTGTAGACCAGACGTTTAGGTAATTTATGGCCGTTACTTAACTGAATATTTTTTTGTAGAAAATAATTATTTTCGTTAGTGTGCACAATGCCTCAGTTGCTAATCAAATGGCATGGGAAATTAATTTGAGTGCTTCATAATTGTTCTGAACAATTTTTTCTCAAGTGGTATATAGGCTTGCTAATACACTTGTTTTGCAACATTCGGCCGAATTCCATCGAACAATTAAATGACAGAACATTTATTGTGAATGAATTCTTTTTTGCTTGGTTTGCATCAACTGAGAGTTGATTTTTCTCGGTGCGCCAAATACCCGACTTCCATTTGGTATAACGACGGCGACGGCGTATGAATACTTATTGGTATATAGTAATAAGTGTGGAACACTTTTTTTCCTCACCAACGAGTTCCTTCACTTAATTGATGAATTGAGGAGTGAATCGGTGGAGTAGGCAGAGGTGACATGAGAAGGATTCACATAGAAGTTTTATACTCAAACTTATCTATTTGTGACTGGGCTATTGGGTGCTGTAGCTCTCGTCAAGACTTCAAGGCTCCGTTCCATTGAGATTTGATGCTATGTATCTTTGCTCTCATGAATTTTTGAATTTCATAGTCAGTGCTACTAACTTTTTTGAACAGATGTTGGCTGCGAGCGCGACTTGTCCGTTCTCAGAATTTTTAATGTCCGTACAATCCGATCTTGAGATCTTTGAAAATAGCTTTTTCTTAATTTTCCTGATTGTGTGCAGTTTGGAAATAATTTCGAAGCATCACCATATGTGACTCTTTATGAACCCTGGCATGTATTTAGTTGATTGGAAGGTATCCCATCGCTCACTTTTTCGCCATGATTCGAATTTACGAACTATCAGTGCTCCGTATTTCCAAAGCGATGAATATGGTTCTAACAAGATGTTACTTCTAGTTTCTTCACCAAATCACATGTATGACGTCGAGGATCCTCCTCACATTGGATCATGGCTTCGTGCGTTGGCAATTTTGACAACTTTTCTTTGTTCTAGGTATGTTGGTCAACCGGATCGTATCCCATTTTCCTTCCCTGACAACGAGCTGGACAGATTTTTGGTAGATGATGAATATGGTATGATTTTTTCTCTTATTTAATTACATTCTGATTTCATAAATGGGAATGAATTTGGATGTTTATAGAATTTTTGGAATTTTCGGTGATAATCAAGACTAGGTAATGGTTCACAGAAATAGTTAGGTAGTCAGTATAAGTCACCGTGAACGATCATTGAATGTTGACAGGTTACGGATTCCGCCAGAATGGGCCCATGCGAAGAGTGCAGTTTGTCAAAGGACGTCCTACTGGTGCAACAGTGTTGGCAGGGAATACAATTTTACCAATAAAAGTGGTGGATGCACGTGACTCACCACCACTGCTACAAGCCGAAGTCATTGATAAAGACTTCATGAAAGAACCTATCAAGCTGCGTCCAAAAGTCCCTCCGACTACTACAGACAGGGACTTCATGAAGGAACCAATCAAACTCCGCCCCAGTGTCTCTAAAATTGCTGTTCCGCGGAGAGTTATTCATCAGGTGAGATCCATTACAGTGGCCAGATTTTGGTCTCGGTGCTCATTTGAATACAGTACCATTCTGGAAGAGTTAAATCTTCGGTCTCCATTGCAAAACCAGAAACTATCGCTTCATTTTTTGTTCACCGCCGTTTTTTTTTTCGTTGTCTAGAACTCGTGAGATTGTGTGCTACTTATCTCTGCAGTTTTCGAGGAACGTCACTATAAAACAAGTGATAAATTGTCGTTCACTGTACAAAACGCCGCTTTTAATCGCCGTAGTTGTTGTCCTCCGTTCGTCACATGGCTCGGCTCCATTATCTGTGACGTCCTTGGCAATTGAGTATTTAAACTCGTAACAGGCGCGTATATTAGTTTTCTTTGGGTTTTGCGGTGATACGGTTGGAGATCATTGTTAGCTGCTACTCGAATGTTGTTTTTTCGTTACTTTCTAATCGCAGAAGAGCAGTTGGCTCGTTCCTTACGGTAGTCTTGCATGTTATTCTGAAAGGCTATCTCTAAGGTTTGTTACTGCCCTCTTAAGAGCATGTTTTTGAAGGGCCAATATCTTTCCGAAGTGACTTTGAACTTCGTTGTTTCTCACTTTCCTTCTACCTCCTTGTTTTCAAAATAGGGACGCCACCGTTTACGACCTCACCCTAGTACAGGACCGGTGCCTACTATTGATCAATCTCTACTCCTTGGGAAACCCGACAACTTTTCAGTTTTATCGCTTGAATGTACTACTGTATCGTCTACAAACTTTCTTGGATGAGCCTGTGAAAATGCAAGCTTCAGGCTCCCGGATATTATGACGACAAACCACCGTTGCTGGAGGAAGAAGTGCCAGAGCTGTATCCGGCTGATAGCGATTGGATCGAAGGAGAAATAGAGGTACGTATGTGTCTATCCAATATCTACATCCGGATTTTGCAATTTTCAAAGATGATTCCTACATTTTGCTATTGGATTTCATTGAATGTATTTAACCTCCGCTGAATTGCCTCTTTTTTCTAACTTCAAAGTCGAAATTTGTATTATGGTTTTTTTCTGAAAAAACGGCATTTCGAATGATTCTTCTACATTGCATGCTGCCTACTTTAACGTAAGGAGGAATGCGTCGAGCAAGTGCATCCTGCAACCGATTCGATTTTTTTTCTAGAGTCTAGGTTAATTGTTCAGTTTTTACCTGGTTCCCTCTTAAATTTCTTTGGGTTTTTCGATCTTATTGGGTATCGATTTTAGGTCCTTGTGTTGAGAACATGAGCTACGTGGAATTGATTGAGTTGATTTTGTTCTATGATCTTTGAATCAGAGCGTGTTTGTCTTATGTGGTGCTAAAAAGCCATGGATAAGTAAGGCGATTACCAATATGAGCAATATCGGAGCTATAATATATGTATAATAGAGGATCAGTTTCTCAACACTCCCATTCCCTTCTATATCGAGAAAGCAGATGCTTGTTGGCGTGGGTTTCCTTATAAGGAACACAATTTGGCTTTTGATCGTTCCTCTTCTTTAACACTTCGAGGATTGTCTAGCGAATTCTGTTTCTGAGTGACTGGTTGTAAAGTGAATGTAGACATTATATTATTCGGACGAAAAATTGGAGAATCTTCAATTGAATTTTTCTCTTGAGTCTTAAATATCCAGAGGATATTTAGAACTAATGGCCAAAAAAGGCACAGCAAATTCTTGTCGTTGAAACAACCTCAAGATGACTTTATATTTGATGCACCAAATCAGGGCATGGAGAAAAGTGAGCTTGCCGGTCGAATAATTAGCAGTTCATCTATGGCAGTTCTCGGAAGATCTATGGCCTAGTCTCATCTCCTCTCACTAGCTCTCTTTGTCCATTTTCTGGATGTACGCTGATCATTCTTACATTTTTGAGCTTGCAGCGACAGTGGCTGCGACGGCGTTTTTTTGGCCACTGACTATGTCAGTAGCCTCGCAGCTCAGATGGGACTCATTGCTGTCTTTCGTAATCCTGGCATATGTTTTGAAATAACTTATAAGTGGTTGAAATTCATTCTTGAACTAAATTTTTGTTGCAGGTTCCCTCAAGTGATGTCCCGCTACTTCCGGATGGCCAAATGGATATTGAATTAGATTAATTTTTTTTGCAAGCACTGTGAGAAATCGAATGCGAAGCTACTGACTTGTTATGCAGGTTTATGTATAATTACTTTTTGACTTTTTTCGGGGAAATTCTGTAGATTTAGAGACTTTATTTGCGATTCTTGAACATATTTTTTTATATTCACTTGCATTTTCTTATAGAGTTTTTATGGGTTTGTGGTGGGTTTTTTCTGCATTCCTGGGCATTGAATCAAAAATCTTTTGCATGTTCTTTAGGTGCCAAAATTTCGTTCTATGGAGGGTTTTGTTTTTTCTTTGAAAGCTTATTCCAGTTGTTCTATTGGAAAAGATGCTGAGTTACTGGTATTTTTTATTCTTATGTAGTGCTTGACCTGAAATGAGTTGTTTATGTAGCGTTCACAATTTTGATGGTTGTGTATGTTGTTAGCATTTCACTTGTTTGTGATTTTAAATGTTATGCAAATTTCATCAAATGAAACAGTTTTTGATTTCAAATCAATGATCGGTGCGGTACGATGCCGCTTGCTATTTGTGGTATTGCTATTTCGTGTTGAATTGATTGCGTATTTTAGTCACTGATCAGTTTTCTGAATTCCTTTTTCAGTCTTCAGGATCAGTTTGATTTTCATGTGAAACGTTAGCAAGTTAGATCGGCGACCAAAGATTTGACACGGGTGATTGTGAGTTTTCTTCTGCTGATCGTACTTGTTTTGTTTGCCCCATTACATTTGCAATTGTTTGGAATACTTTAGACACGGGTTTCCTTCAGTGGTCACATTGTATGTGATGGATATGGGGGTTCTAGCCCCAGCAATCGACGTGAGTTTATACTCCGATTTCTC
>UZAF01000125.1:0-14795 GCA_900617895.1 Haemonchus placei | reverse complement strand
TTATTGGAAGTTATTACAAAGCGTCGATTAAAAAGGAAATCAAAATTAATTTACGTCCTTGTCTTTCATGGGTGAGTAAGCTGGTAGCTTTCAAGGAGACTTCCCTTTATTGGGCAGGGTGGTCTCTCGCGGCCTCCCAGATGTCTGTAGGTAGTTAATTGGGTCAGAAGTTAGGTTAGAAGTGAGATTTTGAAAGGTTTTGGATCACGATTGATTCGATCGATTCCTATCCCTCTGGGTTTTCTCGTTTAGAAAAACAAATGATTAATTCAACAAGATTTCTCAACAAACAAGTTCTGTAATTCAAAAAAGGGGATTCAACCAAAATAATTAAAAGAAAACAACCAAATGAAATATAAAGGGTAAAGCAGGCAATAAGTTAGGTGGGGTTGCCAAACTGTAGTAAACTCTTACCAGCTTCGATGAATCCAGGTGAAAGGCGTATGGCATTGGAGGCACGAGCGGTGGCATCAATGGATAGTCGAGGCTTATTTGGGAAGTGTACGACATTTTCCACAGAAAAATGATGTGTAGAAGATGATGAACTCGTAGTGGAGACGCTCGAACTGAACGACTCGTTGCTGAACATCAGCGGTGCGTTCGTTTCGCAGATCTGTAACAGAACAGAGACACAGGTGAAGGTGGGGTGATATCAGACAGAAATTACGTGGACACGAACGGATGGCGAACGACGGTGAACGCGAGCGTGAAGGTGTGGCTCTTCAGTTGAAAGAAGCGCTAAGGCCGCAACATGTGTTCATGGGTGTGACCTTTTCTCATCGAAAAGATATGTCGTTTCAAACACATTAGTAGGGTATAAGTGAAAGATGAAATAACAACGACGTCAACGACGACGACGACGAAGACGACGACGATGACGGCGTTGATGAGGAAAACGTGAAGAGCCAGAACTATCTAACAAACTACCCCACGAAAAACATGTATTGTACGGAAACTAGTAGCGGAAAGGCAGTGATCGACTGACTGAAAGTGTGAAAGCTGTAGAAAGTGCAACAAGAACGAAAGATTGCGAAAGGCATACGTCAATTGTAAGAAAAACAGATAAATATGAAGAATATTTTTGGCAAAGTTGGGCAAAACCAGTTTGTCAGAAGATTTTCAAGGCATGTACATCTCCGTTCATGCCACTCAACCACATCCATATCCTTTCGGTACTCCGGAAGATCGAACCCGTGTCGGCCTCATAGCCAAACACGTCTGCCGGCTGCCTTTCATAAGGTGGCATGACTAAAGTAGATCTCTCACTCAGGCTTAACTGGTTTCCTTTGAGGCTTGGCCCTGTACTGAATGACACCACGAAGCACTGGCCAGACCCTTTACCGAAGGCACTGTACCGATTTCTAAGAAAGGATCAAGATGGTTCCAGAACTAGGGTGAGGAAACCTCGATTCAAACGAGTTTTCGGCTCATACTTATGCAATTGTATCTGCGATTTCAGCCGGTAGAAGGGTTCATGGCGTAATAGGATGATGACTTTTGTGCTCACTGTTTTTCTCTTTTTCTTCTCAACTATTCTCCTTGTTTTAATTCTCTTCCATTCACTCAGGAAACCTTAGTATGAGTAATTAATGTTGAAGTAAATCACTGATGAATTTAAAATTTTTTCAAGATCTGGTAGCAGAAATTGGTTGATGGACATGTGTGATGAAGTAGTTGGGTTGGGAAACCAGATCCTGAGCGTTTAAGCTTCCCTCGGAAAGTTTTTGTATTTCGTCAAGCCTAGCTCGACGTGAACTACTGAAGCATGTAGCCGTCAACGACTTTCTACCACCCACCCACCACTACTGGCGCCACCACCACCACCACCGCCCCCAGACAACTGCCATTAATCAATGTCGACGTAAAACGTCTAACCATCGTGTGTATGTGTGCGGGAGATGCACAGAGGGGATAGGGAGGGAAGTGGACGAATAAAAACCGTCAAGGCGTCGAGTACCGGCCATCAATCTGGCGCTATGACCAAAAAAGGCCGCCGGCACCGCGTATAAGAGTGTTTCTGTCCGAAGTGGAAAAACTGGCATGTGAAAATGGCTGATTGGCGCCAAATCACCCCGACAATGCCCGGAATCGATCCGTTTGATGGGTTCCTAATAAGCGTGAGAAATGCCGTGGTAGGTGGGAGAAGACTTCTAAACGAGTTCTGTGCTCTGGGTGACGAGTCGCCACCCCGATCACGATTGATCCATGCCAAGGAACAATGGAAATGGGTTGAAATGCTTAAGGACTTCTAATCTTCCTTGTGCAATTACCGCTAGTCATTCGCACACACCAATTGGATATGGTGGTTGTGAGGGAGAATTGGGTGGAAGAGGGGCAATAGCGATGGCGGGGCTGTTTAGGAAGACGATCGTCACCGTCGCCGTCGTCGTCAAACTTTTATTATGAACAGGTTTCTGTAGCAGCAACTACCCCGACCCATCAGCCACCGCCATGGCCGCTTTCAGATGAGAATCAAATGTCGCTTGGCGTCAGAAAAAAAATTTCTCGTTGCCGACGACACTCCATTTCATGAAACCACAGCAGTCTCGGTGGTGAATTGCCAGAGAAACCTGACATCACCTGACCTTCACTGGAACTTATTTGATCGAACAAAAACGGCTCTATATTGACAGCAATGGTGAGGGGTACTGTGAGGAGTTGATGGGAAATTGGCGAACTATGAAGGCGAGCCAATCGTGAGAATAGTCATGTCACGTGAAGATCGGTTCAACTGGTTGGTTCCACATATGGGAAAGTACCGATTTTGTTCTTTTCAAGAATAAAAAGTACGTTCTGGGTCAGGGCAACAAGACTGCTTAACAATTTCCTCATTGGCTTCCTATTTTACAGATGTCTGCTGGAGAACCCTGGAATACGGAGAAATTCGGTCACGATTTCTGGGGAGTATTGGGTGCATGGCGCAATCCCTATCACTCCGAACTTTTTTCTGACAGAATTAAATGAATGAATAAAGCAAAAAAAGCGAATATAAATTATTACTAGTAGAGGCAATTCGATGTAATCCTATAAGAATTGCAATCAGAATCGAATCGAAGAAAAAACTCAGAGAACAGAGAATGAGTTGAGGAATGTGGGGGCGGCGAGGGGGAAGGGGGGGGGGCACACCCTGAGGGAGAGGAAAATCATTGGTCCGCGAAGGAATGAAGCAGAAGGCCTAATTCGGGCCTAGAACTCCTCCTTGTCACAGAAAAAAAAAACAGCAGAAGGCTAGAACACACCTGCGGCGTGGTGTGGCTTCTGAGGACAGCAGCTGACTGCGATGGTTCTTAACAAAATGTAAACTGATGAAACTGATGACAGGTTTTCTGGTGATCTAGGGGGCCATTGCTGGTCCCGAAACGAAATTTTCATGGTTCTTAAATGGACGATCAACATCAAGGGCAAAATACCGAAACGGATTTTACATCGCATGTAATCCGATAGCATCAAGGCCGATGGATATCGATCATACGATACCGTTTTTGAGTATATTCTAGTACTGTTTCATGGGTACACTCCGTTCCATCAGAACCGAACATGCCCATTATCGATCTAGTCGATTTTGGTTAAAAAAAGTGAATTGAGGAGATAGAGGAGTAGTTTGAGAAGCGAACGGCCATGGTTTCCTAGAAACGCAACGATGGGCACTCAGGGAAATGCCTGTTAGGCAAGAGATTTGGCCGTTCGAAGGCGATGACGAATGAGAGGAATGATGTGAATGAAAAACGAGGGCGCTGTGAAGAAGGTGGAGAAGAGGAAGTCGTGGAATAGAGAAAGAGGAATCACGAGAGAGAAATCCAAGGTCGCGCTCCCCCTAGTCGGTCGGAGGCGGCGTACGCGCGCGAGGCTCGTATGACCAGTTCATAGTCGCTACGGCGGCGCTCTGTGGGTAGAAGCGAACAATCTATGTCACACACATATACACGGAGAGAGAGGGGCATGGGTGTGGCTTCGACGGGTCGCAAACGGCCATTTCCGCTTTTTCTGCAAGCCGCAGACGGGGCGGTGAAGATGTGATGGGGAGCTGCAAACAACAACACGACCAACAGAGAATTCGCCAACTCTTTGAGACCTGGGAACCAAGCAGTGTAGGTGCTTTAAGAAGTTGCCGGGGCAAAAACTATGCAGAAAGGATAGTCCGAAAGGAAAAAACAAAAATTTCCGTCTACCATCACAATAACGTTTACTCAATGGTGGGAGTGGTGGGGTTTCTGTGGGAACGGGTATGCACACAAGGCGTTCCCCCCATTTCTCTATCCCCACGTACTGATGACAATCAATAGGTCGGTGATGATTTCAACGGCGAAAAACGCACAGACGCCATCTGTTTCAGAAAAACTGCCTATCAGTGCAATAGGCTGAACGCATTGGATTGTGATGGTGGCGAATAAGATATACCTGCAAAAGAAATGAATTTGGGACATGGGGCAAGCAAGTGCTGTCAATGGAAAGGTTGGCGGTGTTGCTGCGAGTTACCCACCCTAATTTATCAAGCAGAAAGTTCACTTATTTTAGCCTTTACAGCAAAAAATGTAGCGGTTTCTGGCAATGCGATCTATCATTGGGTGTGAGCAGATCGATACAGTAGGTGAGATGAAACGTCCTTAGCTTTTCCGTTGGATTGATCCCAGGCCTTGTTTTTGAGCTTTTCACTGACGATGGAAGGTATCGAAAACTCCTAGAAAGGTCTAAATGTAGACGAACTACGGGCAGGTTTTATGGGTCACCATTTCAGACTACGGGAGCGTGCTATAAGCTCACCGAAATTCCCCAGTGAAGCCGTGTGCATGGCGCATTTCTGCTGGCAGGCCTCTGCCTTCGACGCACTCGTTGATTGAAAGTGATAAAAAACAAGTTTTCAGCCTTGATCCATTTTTTTAGAATGCACCACTCTTTCAGGATCGTGGGGAGACTGAATGCGTGGGGGCTCTGCCATAGCTTATGTGGGACTGCACCTTTTTGTGCTCGCAAAAGAGCTTGGTACGAACTAACTGAACTAAGAGAGAAAGAACCTGACTGGGCAGGTTCCAGTCTAGGGTTTACGAATGGCCTGAATGGGGAAGCCGGTACTCCCACAATCTTCTCTGGTATGTACTTCAGACTATGCGTACGGTAGAGGCGGAGCTTTGCATTGTTACGCTTTTGTCCTGATAGAAAATCCATCCTAGGAACTGCGTGGGTTACCTATGTACTTTGGTATGGAAAGAATCGGGAACCCCGGTACCTCCCAGTATCCTCTTTGCTTCCAAGGAACATGTTTCCTCAGATTGGCAATGATTAACGAACGTATCCAGAATAGACATGGACGGAGGTCGTCCCGTCGTGGACAGACCCTCAGCGACCACCTGCAGATACAAAAGCTTGTTTGGGCCGTGTTTTTGACGACGTATGAGGAAACCATGCTGAGAAAAATGGCCATCTGCATGATTCACGAGGCAGGGGAAGGGTTCAGAATCCAGATGGAGGGTTTTCGGTGGTCGTCCCGGATAAGCCGTCTATCTCCCTTCAAATCACTCGCGAAACACCTCTCTTAGCGTTTATTCGAGAAAACTGGCCAGATCGTAGGGTACGTGATTGTTCACGCCCAATTTTTTCCCTCTAAAACCGGTTTTATGAGCCATGAACTCGAAGATGGTTCCTTATGAGTAAGTAATGAGACGATAATGATTAATAACGGCGACAATCGCATATGATATGATTACTGAGATGACTAGTACGTGATGGTTGACACCATGCATTTGAACATCCATAGACAGTCGTTTAATCGATTGAATGCGTCCCTTACAAAGTTACTTGCCAATCAATCAACTCAATCCTCCCGTGTTACCCCTTTCCATTGTAAATTAATCTATTTTTGGGGAAAAATACGTTTGTCGTCCGTAGCCGAACCTCGTTAAAACAAAAACGACGAAGGGGAAACACATTCGAAGAAACCAATTCTAAGAGGAAATTAAAGAGTTCTGGAGAAAAACAGACCATAGAAGGACCTCCATAGAAGGACTACTTTCTCGGGGCCATATGAAGAGTCTAAGGCAGCTTGAATTTCACAAACTAGGTCCAAGAAAAATTCAAGTTCACCTCAAGAGGCTGTTATTCACAATTAACAGGAGAGAGCGGTAGGAAGAAGAGGAACTTCTAGAGGAAGAATTTGTTGAAAATACTATCTGACAATACTCAGAATTTATCGCCTGACCTTCATTTTCTGGACAGCTCTGGGCCCTTTTAGGGCACATCGGTATACCCACTGTGGGATCACATGAAGATAAAGGAAAACAAACAAAAAAAGAGGCATCGAAGAGGCAGAAAATTTGTCTCTTGAGGCATGAGACCCTCCCAGAGGACATGTAGTAGTACCTAAAAGCTCCGGAAAATACCACTTTTCAGTAGCGATTATCCGGAACAAAGGTAAAAGTTAAAGACCCACCAACACCCTTCTTCCAAGAAATGAGCGAGGGCGTTCCAAGAAAGGAAGGAATTTTAATGACACTTGCGTTGTGTTGTGATAAGCGGGGCTATCAGGCAGTTGCCGTTGCTGCCACACAATTTGCTTTGGTCCCGAAATGGCCATAAAAGCGTCGCGGCTTGTCAGCAATTTTTTTGCAGTTCCCCCAGCGCCCTTTGCCCCGTTGGCAGAACACCCGGGAATCTCACCCACTGGGCAATGTTCTGACCGAACTCGATGATGTATGATCAGCTAGTTACGGTAGCGATTTCGGTTTGGTCGGCGACATTGTGGGTGGCGACCTCGTATTAATGATGGAGAGAGCCTGTAGCTGTTAGGAGAAGTTCGTGGTTGAGACCGATATCGGGGAAACGTCGGAACTATCGTGGTGGTCACCAAGTGGTCTTCGGTGAAGCCACGAGGAACCGCTTCGATTAGAATCATCAAATGCGGTTGCAAACAAAGAACTTTTTGCATTTAACAAGCGAGATCAAAAGAACGACTAAAAACGAAATACAGAGAATTACATTAAGCAATTTATCGAAATGAACGGAAATTAGTAGGCGAAAAGACCGTGCCGCATTAAATGCATGGGTCCCGCCCATGGGGGCAGACCGGCACGGTTCTTTGCGCGAAGATTGATGGGAAAATGGAAAAGTGCAGTGGACGACGACTTCACCCCAAGTCTGTCATTTGCAATGAATCATTTATTCGTGAAACAAACTCGATTTGTTGACGTAATTCGAACAAAAAATACGTGACGGAGGAAAACTCGATTTTTTCGAGCCGACTTTTTGAAAAGTAGCGAGAACGGCAAAAACTAAACGAACGATCAAGAACCGGACACCTCGATTGTCTCTGAAGGCCATCAAAAACAATCAGTCAGTGAGTTTTTCAGCGACTGAAAAAAACGATTGCCAAACAATGGACCAACCTCATTTTCCGCCCGCCGGGCGACTGTCTAGCGATGACGATCACAACACGTGTTTCGACGGTTGCTGAGAGTTCAGGGTCAGCAACTCACCTCTACCCTTCCCACCCCTTTATCATGACGGGGTGACGGAGTTGGTGAGGATAAAACTTCATAGAGGAGAAGGTCTCTCGGGCAGGCAGGCAGGCAGGAACAGACAGGAATGAGATTGATTGATGAGGAAAAACGAGATTGGAACGAACTATCAAATTATCACATCACACACCCTCACCTCCCCCGCCTCTTCGCTCCACCACCACCATCACCACCACCACGAATCGATAACAAATCATATCGACCATCTGTTATATGTCGATAACGGGGAATAATAAAAAAATGGCCGAGTGGCCGTTGGCTGAGTGCTGAAGAGTCAAGTGTCGGCTGACAGTGTTGCACTCCGAACACGAGACCCGTGATCGATTGAGGGTGTGTCGAACCGGGTAGTTTGGGATGATGGAATCGAAGGAAATCAAGAAGGAACGGAAGAGGGTGTCACTGTTGGTAGGTATCATCGTGTCGTATACCTACGGGCGCGGAAACAGCGGCAACGACGATGTCGGCGATGGGGAACAGGTCGAAAAAGGGTGGGTCGTCGTCTCGAGGGAGCGGCGGTGGGCGGCGACGGAGAAGACGACACCGTCAACGACGATGGGCGATGAAAACAGCGCACAGAACGCAAGAAGGGCGTGGTCAGGCGGAAGAACACACGTAAACGAGGCGGCTGGGAGCGAGCGAGAGAGAGCGCGAAAGAGATGATCACACGAACAAAAGCCAGGGAGAAGAGGGCAGACGGAAAAAAATAGGGACAGCTGACGGGGAGTTTCCACACGGGGAGGATGCGATTGAGTAAGATTTAGAAGATTTACTAGGATTTCCCATCAGAACACTCAGCAGTTACACCATCCCGTTGCTCAAATCCTTTGGAGTTCGTTACTAAACAGATTATCACCCTAGAATATCGGATAATGTTGAAAAGCCAGCACTAGATCACGGAAGCTTACAAATCTAACTAATATAGGACAGGGATGCCAACAAGCAGATAGGGCCCATGTCCCTACGGGCCTTTAAGAGCCATAACCCACTGCTCTCTGAGTACCACGATAAGAGCTAACTAAGTCCTCTCGATGAACCCAATCATCTGAGTTCAAGTCGACGGCTCGATCCTGCTCCTTTTTTTTCTTTGTCCAGAAATTTCGTCCAATTATCTGTCGATGATGACCTGTGAAAATGAATGTAGGAGCCTTGAAAAGGAAGAGATCTCATAGGGAAAGGGAAGTAGTTGATGTGATTGGCATCGAGCCATCACGTAGAACCCGGCAGAAACTGGTTCCGAAAGGCTGTTCTAAGTACACGTGGTGGTGGGTGGTAGGGTGCTGGCTATATTTATTTTGGGTCGCAATTGTGGTGATGATGATGGATTCGGCCAATAGTTGTAGTCCTAGACTGTACCCATGGGCGCCCAGTCAGTTTCTGTAACGGCCACTTAACTTGGGATTTGACATTTTCCGTTTGGAATGGGAAAAAACTGCTGATGGGACTTTCTTATCGGCATCTGAAATAGTTTTGTCATGCGAACCTATCTAGAAAAACCTATGCAAAATGTTTGCAGAACTTTTTTTCTTGCATTCAGTGTTTGTTTGCTTATTTGATGACCATTGGTGAGTCACCCGTCGAGGTGAAATGCAGAATAATCGGGATTCAGCGGTAGGAAGGGTGTGGTGCAGTAGCAGGTGAATTCCAGGCACCTTGAGGTCTCATCCTAAAAGTACTGATAAGCTCGTTTGTCTAAGATCGATATCCACCCAAGCCAACCAAGCCTTCTATCCCTCTAGGGTCGGGTAATTGGCACAAGGCTCGTCTGGGATTGCTAAAAGCACTGGCTTGTACATCGGCTGGATACCTAGGCCGCATACCCATTCAGTATGCCACGTTCATTCTTTAATAGGACAACGAGCATGAAACGCCTTCCCAAGCGGAATAGCCCGTCTTTGACTTCTGTCCACAGAAGTCATGAATGATAGGCATCTGGTAAGAAATTAATCGTGACCGGAAGCAAATTTACCTAGAGAACTGCCTGGGAGTACTTTTATAAAGCGCCATATACTGGACTCCTAAGTACAGAAGCATATGAGTTCTTGTCAGGTCAGAACTATCGCCAAATGTCAGGAGTGCGAAGGGGGTTCCCTACTTCCTACTCCTCATCTCTCCGAGCTCCCCCCTCTCCCCTCTCTTCTTCCCTTTACCTATCCCGCTCCACGACTAAGCAATCAAGTGAGAAGTAAAAAAGAGATTGTCCGAGCATTACCCCGAACCTAATGTCATATCCACTGCGTATGGACAATGGTGTAAGTCAAAGGTCTCACTAATTTTGAAAGGACGCCTCGCACTGTCCGCACGTCGTACAGATGCTTGTACCTACCCCGAATACGCATGAATGTAGTGGTTAACCGGAATCGTACCGGATAAATATGCTCAACTGATCCTCTACGTTCAAGCATCATCATGTCCTGGTCAGGTAGTGAGAGATGCGAAGCGATGGAGGTGACGGCCGGCGCCTGTCGCCGCACGGCCTTACCGCAACAGATATTTCGAACAAGTCCCCGATCTCTGCTTTATGGCGCTTTGTCTCGGGGCCCGAGTTCTCAAGTGTCGCCATGGCGCATTTCTCGTCACCCGACAGCCGTGAGTTTTGTCGATCGACGTCGACAAACGACTTCACCGTCGGTATGGTCGATCACCTCACGTGAAGAAGACTTCCAGGAACTAGGAATATCCAAAGAGCTCTTTTGGGGTCTATCAATCTTGGGGCTCAAAAATTTCGGGGTGCTCCAGATTTTTTCCTGAAGGACGCTAATACCTTACCCAACAAGCCAGTTGATATAATATAACCTGCTTCCTGAAGATCTATGAAGGAGATTGGAAGCCTTCCAGGATGTAGCTGCGTTTTCCCGCTTACTTTGGGCCAAGGTCCTCTGTATTCAGGCTCTCTACGTCAATCGGTTTACTGCTGATATGACCTTTGATCTCCTCAAGCGACATCCGTTTACAACTTATCGAGCTTTGGAAATTCGAATGCTCGGTAAAGTAAGCAAGATATAAAAGCAGTGAAAAGGTGGGGTAACGGGCAGTTGCATCGGTCAAAGCTAGCCTCTTTACTGAATTTCGGCCTTCATCATTGGCTCACTACAGCTATTTTTGAGCAAAATGGTCAAGATGGGTCCGATCAACTGTCGTTCGGTGTGGGAACCCGATAGTAGCTTTACGAATCGTGGGTAAGGAACTGGAGCGCCTTCAGAGCATACCCTACATAAATAGCCTTTATATTAGCAGAAAATTGAAATGTAGGTAGTAACTGGGGACAATTTGAATAAGAGGAGGAAACGAAACCCCCACTAACATTTAACAGCACTGGAATGATATCTTTTCAATTTTCCTATATGCCTATTGAATCTGGGTTCCCACCGGAGAGGTCGATTTCGGCCGATACAACTGTCCCATACCTTCAGAACATCTTCATGGGGACAATACCCTTTTCAAAGAAGTCCGGTAGGTGTACTGAACCAACGTCTAGACCTGAGGAAGCGGAGAAAAGTGCCAATGCCTTTTTGGACTGAATTTGGAGGAGCATAGATCCAGTACCCTACGCTATAAGGATATCCATTTGAAGGAAAAAAACTCAGGGGAATTTCGCCCATTTTTTCCGCAATAGCCCACCCAAGGAGAATTGAAAGCGTTTTTGCCCTAGCACTAATCGTGCCCTGTGTCCCCCGATTCCTTTCGAGAATTGCGTAGCTAAAAGGAATGACAACCGCCCAGATATTGCACTTGGTTGACACCTTTAAGGGGGAGGAAGATGATCTCACAGATGTTTTTTCAATTCTCGCACTTTATTGCTGACCAGACACTCACGAGTTCGATCGTATCATATTACTGTTTGTCTTTCGCAGGAAAGGTAAATGTTGTTTTGTTTCGGTATATGATCATTGGTACATACATCAGATTGGGAGATGGGCCCACCACCGACTTACTTGATACCTTTACTCTCTAACAATACCTCGGACTCAAGCAATTCAGAGAGTCTGCGGGACAGGGCTTACAATTTCTTAGCGAGTCACCACCTCTATAGGACTAGCTTGACTCCAGTATGATAGGTGTGGTGCAGTAGTATCGAAATTGTCGCGTCGCGGCGAGGGTCATACCACGCGCGAAGGAATGTAGCAGAATGCAGCAGCAAGTGAGTAATACAGGAACAAAAGAACTAACAACATCAGGATCATGTTGAAAAATAATAATCGCATATGGAGCTGTATGAAGACGCTAGAATTGTAACAAGTGGTTCGCGACTGCCGCGTGCGGCGAATCGATTACACAAAACCGATCCTACTGCCCGCCTCCCAAGTCTGACGGAACTTGTGCTGACTGATTGACCATTTCAGAAGGGAGAGAAGATGGTTTGCTTTGGCTCCAAAATCCCACTTATTTGCTTAATCTTCAACATAGGAGTTGACGGGACTTGTAGTGACCATTATTTTCGCTGTACGAGACGATCCTGCTCATCGTGCACAAAATCAGAATAGGATCTATCAAGGTACTTAATTTACTTCCTCAAAAATACTCCCATTACGTCTGCTCGAACCAGTCAGTAGAACCAATCCTCAGGGTTAAAAGGAAAGTATGTAAAAACCCGCTCCCTTACTCTTCAACTGAGAAGTCAAGTTTAGAAAAGCTTTCCATTCCTGCAGAGGTCCTCCTGAAGGGTAATCCAACTTTGTAGTTATCACTAGTTATCATTACTTATCACTTTCTTCTTCATCGTTCTATGCAGACACGGACCGCAAAAGGTCGGAAGCTCTTTCCATTGATTCTATCGGAATTCCTCAGCTTAAAGTATGCTGCGGTAGCGGAATGTGTCAGCTGTTTGTTGCACCTGTAAGTGTGACGTTCCATTGGACAAAATGATTGCAATTCCTGCTAAAAAAACATCGAAATCCAACACCTCCTATTCGGGGACGTGGACGTCTGTGACAAAAAACGTCCGAAAAGGTGGGTCGAGAGTTTTTCTTCCTAAAAGCTTACCTAGAGCAGCTCACGTTTGCACGAGAAAGAACGAAGAAGAGGATAACCACTAGGCGATTCCCTTTGAAAGAATAAAGTGCAGTTCATCTTACGTCGATCGATCTCTTTTCGGAATGCGCCATTCATTCGACTTCCTTTCAGAAACATAGTTGACCTTGAATACCTACTTGACTTATTCACTAAGTTGTGAGGTCCAGCTCGATGTCCTAGACTACCCTTTCTGCTACAAACTAATCGATCCTCTGGGAATGAAATACCTGGTTAGATTGGAAGAGCTCAGAGGAACTACGGAAACCTCCTACTGTTCAGCAGGGCTGGGCTTCCTCCCATACCATTTAATTCAGTTCGCAGCACATTTGCCTGCCTTCGCTTACAAGCCAAGTCTGTTAGTAGTTAACCAATCCTATAAGAGTAATGACTTGTTCGGTCTGGAGGAGGCTTGATCCAAAGAAATTCTTTGGTCATGTGGTGCGCTTTTTGCCTTTGTACCACTACCTCCATAACATACATTCTGTTTGAATGGTTTATTGCATGATTTATTGCATACGGAAGATTTATTGCATAGATGAACCTGTGCAACGGTTTGTTCAGGCCCTCAGACCACGATGTCAAACCATTAAAAAGCATTTTTCAAAAAACCCTTCCGAAAGTACGAATTTCTGACCAATTTTTGATTTCTGAAACTACTTGTTACTATCGTTGACTACTTGAAACTATCACCTTGTTCCTACGATCTCTATTGATTGCCCTTGAAACCGCTTTGAAGAGTAAAAACGATAAGCTGGGGCTCGGTTGAACCAGCACAGGTATCCTACTAGAAACAACCTCAAGATCCTGAACATTTCGACTTATTCCCACCCACTTGTAGAGTAGGTCGGCGCATTTTCTTGAGCTACTCCCTTACGGTCGGGTCTGGTATCTTTTCCCCGAATGGCATGTCCCGCTAGCCGCACGCGATCGCGCGATATGAAGGGAAAGTTCTGAATTCCCAATGGAAGGATACGGAGAGTCGCTGCGGAACCACTGGCAGTAGGAATTCGGGGAGAAGCACCGTTACCCCCTCGAACGCAATGCACACGACTGGCCACCGCAATTCATTGTGCAGGCTAAGTACCCTTTTAAAAGGCCACCACATACGATTCTGAACGAAAGACGTATGTGGGGCGCATTCCAAAAACAGTTCAATCCAAAGATTGATTAACGACGAAAGATTCTAAAGTCTATTAAACACTTATGATAAGTCTACAGTAACTGATAAGAAAAAAATTCGCAGCTCCTTCATTGCGTCAACAGCTCCCTTACTGATATGGAATGGTACTGACGATGGATGGCATTACAGGGAAAAAGCAGCGTCAAATACTGAGCGGATCAAAACCGACCGAATATCGCCCTCTTCATGAACTAGCAGAGCTATCTACTTCTCTAAAATCGATAGTTAAGTAACATACTTGGCCCAGATGTTAAAAACATGGGCATAGGCAAGTGTCAATCCCACAGCATATAGGCCATGTGCTCATTCACGGAAACCATAACGACTCTGAATGATGGAAGTTCAAGTACGTGGCGCATCACAAAAAATATCGATTGCCATCAGACAGTTTTTCGGTATTATGTGGTTGTTAGTGTTACAAGGTACTCAGCTAGTTTGGAACTACCCCAGAACGGGTTTCCTAGTAGGAACAGGCCCGTTTTGCAACTAATCACTTGGCTTTGGTATTGGATGGTAGTAAGAGCGGCTTACTTAGCAGTAGAGAGGTTGAAGAAGTGATTGCTTGGGAATGAAGTATTCCACAGGAACAAGCTGGTAGGCAAAGTTTCAAGCCGTAATCCAAAACTTGAAACTTCCCAACTCATACCCCTTCGACAGCAAATATTTGGGTTTCCTATGGGAAAATGGGAGTTTTTTGGAAAGAGTCGAGTAAGTAAACATCTTGTTTACTGGTAGAGAAGAAGAAATAAAGCTGGAAAGATGCAATCCGGAAAATAATGGGGTGTGCGCGAAAATTAGTCCACTATC
The DNA here is from genome assembly GCA_900617895.1 of Haemonchus placei. NCBI lineage: Eukaryota > Metazoa > Nematoda > Chromadorea > Rhabditida > Trichostrongylidae > Haemonchus > Haemonchus placei. Next base: position 290 of record UZAF01000125.1, on the reverse strand, counting down.
AGTGAATGCGATGCTGCTGTTGAGCGGCCGATATCAGTGGCTGATAGGGTAGATAAGCCACACCCTTCTGCTTCAAAGATCATTCGACGTAACTTGTTTACCTTACTTATGAACGAACATATGACGTCCAAGGGTGAACTGATTGAATTGAATGCAGTGTTACACATTCGCCCAGTTGAATTAGAACGCATCGTTCACTTTGGTCTGGGGCGACCTGAGTGTAATTGCATGGGAGACGGGGTTTTCTCTAAGTAAGGAGAAGTCTATAAAAACTCCATGGTAGAGAATTG
>UZAF01000124.1:0-14801 GCA_900617895.1 Haemonchus placei | reverse complement strand
AATTTGACAATAGAAAGCCCACCCGAGAACTTGCTAAATTTCGAAAGGAATAATCAGATAACGAAGCGTTGAGAGTGAACTTCGAATGATTAGCAACAACCCTTACCTCGTAGGTAGTGTCCCCGTCCTCTTTGATAACCTTGTTGTCCTGATAATTTGCCCATGCGTAAAAGACAGTAACCCCGATACTAGACAATATGGCTGAAATATGTTCACGATTAATAGCAGCCCAAGGAAGAGAGAATATGAAAGGTTGGGAAAATCTTGAAAAATTAACCAGAAATTGTGACGAGCACTGTAGAGGCACAGATGAAAGTCCGATGGCAAAATGCAAGAACAGCGAATAGCAATGCTGACGCTGAGAACACAACTGCTGACCCGCATCCAGACAGAGCTGCGATTTTCCAGCCTGCAAGGTGGAGAAATGACTATTTTCGTTACCTCTGCCCACCGGTCATTTTTCTCAGAGTTTGGATCCAAAGTGTGTAGCCTTTTAACATTGTCTACTTTGACACTTTCATGCAGCAATTACAATCGAACAACACGCAGTTGTTCGGCTTGATGGAAAATCTTCGAACCTCTTCGCTCTTTTGGGTTTTCTATTGCCCTTATCTGTTGAGGGGTTCTCTACACCGAATATCTGGCTTCAGCCCCGGCCCGGTATCTTTTCTGCTGAGCGGAACAGGTGGAGACCTCTAGTCGACGCCGTGCCCGAAAGGCTCAATCAACCTTTTTTTCGATAGAGTTTGTAATCAGACCTCAAGTGTCATCAGCTGCTATCTCAGGCATGATCCCAAGGAGTGATATCGCCCACGCACAATCTGGTGGTCAAATCCCGTTTCTATTTTTGACCACACAAACCGAACCTTCCATCTTTCCGAAAAGATTAATTAGTAACAAGCTCATCTTAGAAGATGAAAACATAGACTTTCAAATTGACCAGTCACCACAAGTAATTGTTTAGGTCACATCTGAAACCGAAAGCGAAGGTCCATCTCTAAAGCAGAATTTATTTACACCACGTATTTTTTATTCTTCACCAGTCGGATAGCTGCTCTTTCTTGTGTTGTAATTAGTCTGCCGCCTGTATCCCCTCCTTCAAATTTGGACGTTCTAAGTCCAGGAGAACAGGAGCTATAAACTTCCGGCCAAACACACAACCACCCCAGCATACTTCGTGCGTGCGACCACACAAACGAGCCTTACCGTAAAATGATGATTCCTTTTGAGAAGCAGGTACAGTTTCGGAAGGATACTGTGAATGGAGCTTACAAGATTGCAGAAGGAACTCACCTAGAAATAAATGTTGGTATGCATCGTTTTGTATGCGATTTTCGTCATGGTTGTGGTCGTAGAGATCTTCGGGATCGATGTAATAGTCGAATTTGTACACACATTGTAAAGGAGGAAGAAAAAATATGTCGAAAGGAGATCCTTGGAGGTCCCGCCTAAAAACACCAAAGACATCGTAATTGCTAAAGTATGACAACAGTTGGACATTCCGGTCCTTCGCTCATTTTCCTCTTTGACCTCATGTTTTGGTGCTATCACACGTAAAACTTCTGCTAGTATCAAAAACCTGACTCCCACATCGAGCTTATAAATACAGCGATATCCCGCACTGACAGCTAGGCAGATCTCTAGTATGTACTTACTTTAACATTTCTCCAAGATTTACCGTACAAAGAATTCATCAGGAACATATACGAGAGAAAGACTCCGTCGTGTTTCCTCTCTCACGGTCGTTTTAAATGTGACTCCTGATTATTGGGCACGAAATATAATTCTTATGCATCTTTTCCTCCTTATCTGCTATAGCCTTATCTGCTGTCACGGCACATTGCCCCTTGAATGTCAATATCCAGATACTTCTCCACTCCCTCATCGAGAAATTTGTAGTGTATGCCTCTCGTAGTAATCCTTCCAGCTGCAATTTTAGGAATCCGCTGTGGGGGATGTAGGGAGCGGTCCTCTACATCCACTACAGAGGAACAAAAATTGTTGAAAAATCCAGGTACCTGTACAAAGTTTCATAGTATTCCCTCGTCCGTCCGTAATCGAACGAGAAATCTCTCTTGCAGTCCAACCACAACCCATGCTGATGTTCCGTGCGTCCGTTCTGAGGAGCGAATCTTTTTCTTATTTTTTGAAGAAAATTGCTATTAATGCGAATACCAGGTTTTTCATAAATACATTTTTTTTTCTCCTGAAGTAATTCGAAGAAATAAGCCCAAGGTCGAGAAATAGGGAAAGTACCATATATTTACTAGAGTTTCAATTTTCCCGAAACGCAATATGCTTAGGAGAAGTATTCAGTGTTGATATCAGTATCAGGCGGCCTAAGCCGAGAGTGATAGAGAAAAATAGCATAAAGGACAAATAAGCACAAACTGGTTTCCCAAAGCACCCTCTTCGACTACCAGGCCTCTTATGTGCTTAGTGAATACTACACAAAAGGTAAAAATTCTGGCCCTAATTTTAGGTGAGTAATGCTGGCGTAAACGAAAATGTATGGTGGACAATTGCTTTCAGCATAGCTAGAGATGATGTTAAATGCGGAATGCCAAACTGGATGATTATGAATCGACAAGTGAAGGCAAACTGACAGGGTCCATTCAGCCAACGGGTAGAGAACACGTCTATGAAGGTGTGTGAAAATATATAATGAAAAATCAAGGAGCCGCTTCAAAAGAGGACCAAAAATCCCATGGAGCGTGCTTCATCAGAAATTTGGTATAGCACATTATGCTCTCCAGAAGATTAGCAGAATCCTTGACTGTGTGGGGCTGATTCATAGTTAGAAAGCAGAATGCCGGCAAAGTTATCTCAAAAAGCTCATGCCATCAAGATTCTAACGCAGCATACTCCATAATTCTGTATTTCATTATTATCGCTAGCACGGATGACTCCCTTTTTCTCTCACTAAATTTTCTTCGATTTTGGATAAAGTCAAGGCTTCACCAGTACTCAACCAACCTTCACATTAAACTGCTTTCTCACACAACCAGTTCCCCCTTATCGAACAAGTTTTCCTTGAGAGAGGAGGTATCGGTTGGTAACAATGTGGCTATCGATTTCTCTCAGATCAGTCAAGGTCCCAAAATTTGTTGATTTAGCGATTTCGATTCTCATGCTGCCGAACTCAGTGCACCACCAGGAATATGCCAAAAGCGAGAGGCGGTGTAAGCTCAGCAAAGATGAACTTCGATGATGTTCTCCGTGAAGGAAATACAAAGGCACGTGGGCGGCCTTACAGGATAGTACGAGTTTCTGGAAGTCAATTAACACATCTCCTTCCTAAGCAGGAGAAAGGAAAAAAATGTTCTATCATGGAAGACAGCGGCGGAATCGCTAGATATTGGGCAACGAAAAGAGCTGGGTCAAAGTCTTATTGTATGAGAGTAGAGGAGGATGCTCGCCTGCTCTTCGTTTACATTAGCGCAGTTGATGATGAAATTGGTTCTTGAACTCGGACCTATAATCTCGGAGTATCCATATAGGAAGAAGTGCGGGAAAGAGTACTATATAGGATGCAGTGACGGTTTAGAAGTCGTCTCCACTGTAAGCCACACCCAGAGGTAGACGAGTTCCGAAGACCTGGATAAGACTGCACCATTCAACCATGTAGGGGATATGTTGAAAATTCGAGCAGCTGATCAGAGAGAACAACAAAATTCACATAAAATAGCAACAACGACAGTTTTTTTTACGTAACTGCACAAACTGACCACCTCGTCCAAATATCTTTTTCCTGTCAATTTTGTTGGTCGTTATTTCGCACATTGAATTAGGTATCGAATGCTCTAATGGCTGAACTCACCTCTAAGTAGACATACTGCCACGACGGGCTGATCAGTGCGATCACCGAAAGAGTGAACGCAATGAAAGTGACGGTGAAGAACGTTGACAATGCCGCCTTACGACCGCATTTTGATACACCGCCATCTGCCATTTAGCCGAATGGCATCTGAAGCTGCGACACATTCATCAAGATCGGAATCATCAAAACAACCTAACGACAAATAATAGCATAAAAGAAGAACAGCGCCTTGAATTAAAAAGGTAAGTACGAGATGACGGCCAACAAACAATCCAACAAATACTTGATCCTGCCAGAGGATGTACAATATAATCTGTTGCGATAGCTCCGAAGCTCTGTCAAGAGAAAATTCACATCCTCTGTGGCATCAGAAAGATAGTTTCACAAGAGGAAGAAAGGAAACAAGAATTGTTGTTTCGAAGGAAAACTCATAATCAAGTGGAATTGCGTTTCAATCTCTGCTGAGGTGCTTTCTATAGAGTCCGTTTGCCGATTAGCAAAGCAACCAGAGTTTCTTTCTATACTATTCTAGTTTCTATAGCATTCTACAGCAGTCTGGACCAGTACACAAAGGCCCGAAAAATGCGTCGCGTATGAAATGGAGGGATTGCGGACCAGAAATGAGGACGTCAAGGCGATCATGCAGAAAGCGTCTGTCCAGTGCGAGGTACAAAATAACGCATAGGTGCGTTCTTTGAAGGCGATGGCGTAGAATCTCTAGGTAGGAGCCACACAGACTCAAAGCTTCACGGAAAAAGTCCGCGACTAGCTTCAAAGAAATGTTGAGAGGCATTACCAAGGAGGACTCAATCAAAATACTCGGGTAGGAGTAAGTGGCGAGGACTGATATGAAGAGCGTATAGTGAAACGACGAATTTGACACCAACAAAACGGAAAAGCTTCAAAAATACGGTAACACTCTGCTCATGCAAAATAGTGAACAAAATTATGGAGTGTAATAAACAGTAAACATATGCCTACATTTGAATGCACAACTCACGATAAAAATAGTTTTTGAGATTTCCTCATGGGATATATTCGAGGGCCTTAGTGTACCATATCTGGCGCTATCAGGTCGGAGAATGTCTTGCAATTATATAGTTAGGGCGTTGTAAAGGCTCAAAGATTGTACCTCGTGTATCATTGGACGAGTTTCACCTTTTTCCATCTCACGATATTGCTCAGTGTAATGGAAAAAAAGGAAGAATGCACCGAATTATTCTATAGAGCTTTCGTAAAAAAATGATGACAGAAATGGACCTGTCGAATGGAAAGTTTTTCTCGTAGAGGAATTATTGTCAACGTAACCATGTGTCATGTTCACAGAATCCACCCCCAAAAAAGTGATAAAGGAAAGTCAGATGGTGGTGATAACGAAGATCAAGCCCTTTCTGAAGGTAGATGAGTGACAAACAATCTTTCTCTACCCAGCACAGGTGAATTAAGTGAATTCATCCACCAGATATAATCTTATAGAGAATCGGAGAGCAGTATATCTTGCCAGGTGTCTATTCTTTTCGTTAAAAAACTAACTGGCTATTACCGTCAATTTAGGCTCATTGCAGTGCGTTTAAGTGATTTTTTGACGAATGCTACCTATAGGCCAGTAAGGTTACGCTGAGTGTGAATATCAGAAAAAGGGGTCTTTCAACAATTTTCATTGTATCTTAGCTTGTTTGTCCAGTTGAACCAATTTTTGCGTCTGAATAATGTGATATTTCAAATTTCCTAAATCTCAAGTGGCTTGAGGACGGAGATGAAATAGAACCGGGAGGTACTGATCTACACATAAATCCTGAAATGGGATCTCATGTCCAGACCGACTTAGGCCAATCAAGCCTTTGACCCCTTCATGAACTGGTGAGCAATTTTAGGGATTCGTTTGCACAGTTCATTCCTTAGTTGAAACGATTATTCATTTCTTCTTTAAAAGTTACGCAACGCACCGTTTTGTCGCGCTGTGGTTTTGAAAATTCTGAGAGAAAGAGGCTGCGCCCCGTTGTAGATTCAGAGTGAGATAATGTTTTCGATGGGTTTCGATGGGGAGTCGATGGGGAGTGGTCGAGTTTGCCGTCTTTGGAAAGTGAGTCAACTGCATAAGAAACAATAGAAAGGTCCAGTGAGTGGCGAAGGACAGCATTTCGGCTATAGGGTTCATGTACTCAGCAGAGAAACTGAGAGCATGTGTGTAGGATAGCAGCTTCAGTATCAAATGCATAGTAAAGGGGGGGGGGGCGAAAAAAAGTTGCCGACAAGAGCACAACGTTTTTGTAGAGTTCGAGCCTGAGTTCATAAAAACGGAACATGAAAAAGAAAAAGGTTCTCATTATGTGGCGTCAAGGGGTTAACAGAACAGGAACCACTTAATTAATCTGGTTTTCATATCTCATATCTGTAAATCTATTCAGGGAGTACATTCATTCCAGTGCAGTACATTCATACGTACAATACATACATACATACATACCTACATAAATAGATGCGTTACAACTAATCTTTTAGGTTTGATTCAGAATAGTAATGGTACAAAACCTTGACACAATCTCTAAACGAAATAATTCTGCTGGAGGAATGACTAGCCGGCAAGTCCTTTCAGGCATTACATCTCAAAACTGAACAAAAGAGAAAGATCAAAATGTGAGGAAAGCTGCATTACTGGTAAGAGTTGTGCACAGAATAACGAACTCCAGACTTCGATTTCCCAATATTTCGTGAATAGGGCTGTTTGGTCAAACAAAAAAATTCTCTTTCCAGCCTCAGGCAATACGGCGAACATTGTACGCCTCACGAACGAATACTACAAACGCTCTAGTTTTCAGCCTAATTTTGATCTTTCACAAACCGAATGCCAAGGAAATAGAAAGAATCTTTCGCTGGAAAAAGTTAATCCTAGAGTTACTCGTGGGTATGGAAGAATAAGCAAGCAGAGACCCTACAATATAAAACTAGCATAATATCCCGTGTCCGAGACATGTTATAACCTACGACTAGCATAATAGTTAGTTCTTCCATCCGAGAGCCCTCCCCAAGAATTTTCAATCATTTACGAGTGCAGATCTATTTCTCTCTGGCATCCAGTTCAACGAAAGCTTTTATGATTTGAATGTCATCCCAGTCAACGCAATATTGAAGCTTCGATATTGGTAGTGAACATTCACTACCTGGGTTGACTGGGTGCTTTCTGATGTTCGAGGTATGTAGTGATCAGGTAAAGTATGGTCCGGCTAACTGAAGGTGATTTAGTTGATGGAATCCATCCAACCACGTTTTATTTGGAGGATGGTTCATCAGAAACTGTCCTTTAACAGTCGCAGAATAGCCCTCATATTAGGAAACGCTTCACTTTGAAATATCTTCAGGCAAGTAGAAAACACTTAAAATGCTAGGCATCGAGATAAAGGAGTACAATCTGACCACATTCAAGAAGAAAATGTGAAATTTCGAGAAAAATAAATGTTCCCAAATGTTCTACAAGTGTTTCCTCATAATTAAACTTTGCTTCTACACCACCGCAACATTTGGTCCGAATTCTGAGTTACTGGAAGACAGGTTTAAATTCACTTAACTTGGGTGAAGTGGGAGGGTCATATTAATTGGCAGAAAGTCCTGAAACTAAGAAATATACATCTGGATCCTTTCACGATTTCTTCATGATCATCAACATGCAGAATAACGGGTGAGACATTATGGAGAACAACCAAGCGGACTACTGGCGAGTGATTCTGCGGTATTTGTCAGAAATACAGGCAATGTGGAAGACATACAGGTAGAGGTAATGCGACCGAAACGACATAATTGCCGAATCCGTCAAAAATCCACTACAAAATTCCGGTCTTGTCCAATCGATAATAATTTTAGGTTCATTTCAGCTACATTTCTAAGTGATATTGTACTATACAGTCCTTGCAGCTCTCCACCTGTTGACCAGGCATTTCGTTTTCCGAGGTCATTTTTGTGTGTAGTTGCACTCGATTGATCGCGATGAATGGCGAACTAGCCAAATTTGAAAAGAATGGTAAGAAGGGAGAAGAGCAAAGCGAAAAAGTGCAAAGTCAGTTCAAAGACGGACGCAAGATTACAAGAGAAAAGGCAAAGGATAATGTAGTGGGCTGGGTAGATAGGCAAGCAGTGCACGTCAAGAACGAAGGCGGAAACGCATAAAGCAGGGCAGGCACTGAAGGGAAGAAGGATGTTCCAAAACATACACAAATCACATAAGCCATTAAGAGCCTCGGTGTGTAAGGAAGAAGAACACGGTGCACCGAAAACACAAGTAAGGGTGTTCAAGTCTCGTCCGAAACTAAAATTTTGCCTTCAGATCGCCAACCATGTGAGATAAACAAATCATTTGCGTGAAATCCTCTCGTTATTTTCATTTTTCTAACCTCAAAATTTCACTACATCAACATACCCGCAACCAAATCGTAGAGATGCGCTGACCAGACTTCGAGTTCTTTTGGTTATCTGTCTCGAAGAATAGAATTCAAAGTTAGCAAGCGGCTAATTGTAAGATAAGGGAAGATGTGGTTCACAAAGCAGAAGTTCTGTGGTAGAACGATTCGGTTCGATCGCTTATGTTTAGTGCGGAGATTTCTTCCCACGAGAAAACAAATCACATAATAAAGTATTTCTTGATATTAGATTACAATTTAACACATAGAGTAGAAGGGGCTTTCAAAAGTGCCGTTCACGCAAGATTTTCAAAAAAAAGGAATGCAGTAGTGATGTAATAATGATGGATATAAAAATAACTTTTGATTTGGATTTGTCACCTATAACTGGTTCATATAGCTTTACAGCGAAATGCGGTGTCCCCATGATACAAACCTCATAAACATCAAAGTCCGGAAGCACTCGGGGCCCGACTTTTGACGAAATTGTGCAACTTTTCTATTTTCTATTTTTAGCCTACAGGTGCACGGCGAGTGGAATAGTGCAAACCCGTGGGTTATCTGGAAAGTATTTCAATGCAGAGATGGGAATCTTCTGGACCAGAATTCAAAAGAGTGGGAGCTCAGATGAATGAATGAGACAGAATGTGAAGAAACACACGAGCATGGTATGCGAATGTCATACCTACGCATGCAAAGGTCATGAATCGAACCGGAAAAGGGCGGTACGTGTGAAGGTGTTGGATGCCATTAGAAATTATGTATCTACAAATGCTGTACTTCACTGCTTATGGTTCAGGAAATACTTGGAATACCCGTCATTGTTACTGACGTAAAGAGCCCCGTAGAGTTTTCCGTCATAAGTTTCTGTTCTACGAAATCCGCCGAGTATTTCAGAACGTTTCGACCCCAAAGCACGAAAGAACGGGAGAGGTTGGGTGTGGACTTTTCCTGTAACGATTTTCCTTCCTGCTTAGGGGTTTAGGAGTTATCATCTGAAGTGCCAGGGCATTTGCTAGGATAATTCTCTCTTGCACGTGCTACCGACGTATCGTCGGAGGACAACGTGACGTTCATTACTATTCTGTAGGCTGTCATAGTCACACGCATCGAAATAACCTGATAGAATACGAAAAGACGAAAAAATCTAAATGTAGCTGTAAAAATCGGCACCAGGAGGTAACGCAACATGAACAGTATTGACCCTGTCGCTCGCCCTGTGTATTGTTGTGAACCGACAGGAGAACGCGCAGATTGCCAGATTCCCTTTCAGATCACGGTCACAGCCAAAGCGGGTCAGGAATTCGAGTCACTTGGCAACGCGTCAACATCGAGTCTAGTATAAAACGTGGCGACACCAGCGTCTGCAGCCAACGTCATTCAATAGACCCTTTTAGTGGCCACCGACGGTCCGGTTTCTGGGTCAAATGTCTTGGTACATTGTCACTGTTGCTTCATAACTGTAGCTAATTGTACACACTATAGACTAGTGCGGAAAGTGGTGGTAGTAGGTTATAAAAAGAACACAGGACCACATTTAATTCTTATTCACATTACTCCAAGAACTAGTGGTAGGATGAATTTATTCATCGAAAGCACAAAGGTACAGAACGCGAGGAAATCCAACAGCTCTGAGCATTCAAAAAGCGCCGAACTATTTTCGACTCCAATAGAGTAAAGAAAAGTGAAAGCTTGATGAAAATGGAAGAAAACAAAATAGAACCATTGTTGGTAAGCGATGCCAAGTACGGCAAGAAATGCTCACGGGGAAAGAAGGGGAGAACGCTCAGACTTCAATCTGAACTACAAAAATCTCCCTTCACGAATTCAGGCAACGTACAAACAAGAAAGAATGTAAAGAATGTAAAATCAAAAAAAAAGAAAAGAAAATGCTAAGCTAAGAGTAACTCATGAAAAACATGGTCAAAAGCAGGAAGAATGCCCAAAATTGAAAATCATAAGAAATACTACATTACGCCTCCTGATCTAGCGAACAGCTATATCTGTCAATTTCTGAAGCTCGTCATCCATTTGAAGCCAGAGCGAAGGCTATGGCCAAGTTCATATACTAGCATTTCGTGAAATCATAGCAGACACAAAAGAGGATGAGGAGATGTGTACAGCAGTACAAAGACAAAAGCACAACTTTTTGTAAAAACTTTTTGGGACGGTATATGGCTCTCTCCAAATGCATAGATTTATGGTCGACAAAAACCAAAGGCTGCGAGAATTTGCAATGAACAGCACTTCCTATGGTACTTCTCTATTCAGCATTTAGGGTTAACATATATGTATTAAAGTGGCCGTACAGATAACTGTAGGATTCAACAGAATGAAAAGCGATGTTTTCACTCGAACGCTTGTGTTGCCAATTAAAGACGAAATTCGCTATAAAAATAGTTACGGGGGGTTTTTATCGGTAGAAATTGGCGACCTCTAAGAAGGCCACATGGGCCATTGTCGGATCGAAAAGCGGCCTAAACAAGGTGCAATAAAGGCCCAGAAACCGGTCCCATCATTCGATGCGCTTAATAATCTAGGAGCGGACGGGTTCAGCGGTCTCCTGGGGGATAATATTATTCAAAATGGAGCACATTTATTGTGAACGTGATCAGCTGATACAGGCTGACAAATAGCACACGTATCTTTACAGCAAGCTGGATCTCGTCCAAGTACCCCTTTTGTCGCGGTGGCCTCGCTTAATTACCGAAACGACTAACTCCAGAGAGAACTTAAGCATAGATCACAAGATTTCAGCAAGTTATCTCGTTTTCTTCGCCATCGCTGGGGTATTCTGCATGAACACCCTCTTCCGGTAACTCAAAAAAAAAAAAGAACTATGCTTCTAAGCTTAGCGTTTACCTGAGAGATCACACCAAAAACAAAAATATGATTGATATGAGCTATTTTCAAACAGCATCACATAATAAAAAGTAGAATTTCATTAGGAACAATAGCTTCAGAAAGTGGAATGTTTCTGTATGAAACCTGTTCTCTGCCGAAATTGATTAGAATGCATGAATGAATGTTTTTGGAAAAAAACATTAATCAGGTCTGATTCACCATCCTAGTACTAAAATTTCTTCTTGTTTCTTAGCTTTCGTTTTTCACCACAGCCCGTTCTAAGAGTCTTATCAGAATGTCAGCGTTGGAATCATGAACTTCGCCGTTACACGAAACTGAATACAATCCAAGATTTCTAGGGACTGGAATGAGTTATTATTATTATCAAAAGCGGATTTAGCAGATGACTCTGTACTCCGTTGCGTGAAGCATGATAGCAGTTGAGCACTGGTCCAGAATTGCTAGAAACGTGTGTAGGTAAGGTGAAGAAGTAGAATGGTAGGAAGTGATAAGTACTGACTGCAACGTCTTCTAAAAGCATCGGGAAAAATCCCGCTCCCGACTGAAAATTCGATACGTAATTCGCTATGGTAATACAACTATAGCGAATTCCAAACTAGGATCTCAATGAAAATGGTGAAGAGAAGAGGCATGTAGGTTGGGAGAATCAAAATGGTATCAAGTGATGAGGAACGATAACTATGTTAGCGAGAATTTGCCGAATTTGTAACTTCGGTGATGTTGATAAGACAGCGTCCAAATTTGCTAATGATGATGGCGATAGGGAACAGATAGACAGTTATAACAAGGTTCGGTAAAAAGTGATTATGGTGTCGTAAACTGCGCCCCTCCTTTGCTTGGATGGCCGATCGTTCCATGCCAAGTGATACGGCTGCTAAAGTAGGGACTTCGACAACGGTACTACATAGTATATGAAAAGATAGCGAGAAATATAATTGAGGAACAGCTGAGTTTAGAGAAATTTGCCTCCCTCCAGACCATCTACTCTAACAGCAATACAACCACCTTGGATCAAGTTTTAGATGCTCGATGAGTGAATCATGTTCCCGTCTTCGAGGCAATAATTCTAGATGTTCGATAAGGAAAAAAAAGATGTAAGAGACTACAACTTCACGTAAATTCTACGACTCTGGCCTGTCAAAAACTTTCCATCACACTATGCAAATATTGAAAACATGAAATCTCTTTCCTGAGGATCGCTGAATCGAAACCGAATTGAATATTGCGCTTTTTTCGGCTCGGAAAAAAACAATAATAGAAGCTGAAGTCAATTTCTAGGAGAGTTTTCAGACATTTTCAGAAGAAATCTAAGCTTCGTCTACATGGGGGTCACAGTGGGTGGCACTTGGAATCAAGTATCGGTTTCAAATGGCACTTGGCTTGCACAAGAAATTAAAGTGATCGAGTGATGTTAAAACTTCCACCTCTCAGAAAAGCCTCGAACCACGAAACTGGCTTAGAACTGAAGGAATGGAGAGAGTGCTTGAGAAGGCGAATCCCTACCGCGGGTCATACCTTCGGTGGTATCGAAAGCATGATCTGTTTTGGCAACAGTCAAAATTTTCTTATTTTTCTGACTATGGAATAGTCATGGAGCACGCACAACCAACATGAGGGAAGCTACTCAGATTCTAGACCATCCTCTACAGAAATTTCGCTCTGAATGTTGACCAGGCACAACAAAGGGACAAGCAAACGAATGTAGGCCTTCAGCGACAGCAATAGAACTTGCGTTTCTTTGAGTCACTGCGGTTTACCAAGTGATGAATGCGTTGGCTTGTGCCAACACAACTGGTAATAACGGAACTTTCAATAATGAAAGTAATCGGAATGTTAGTAACTAATAAGCATAATAACTTATAAAACGAAGCGAAGGGAAATTCGTTGGTAGAATGCTATTTGCCTCGAAGAAGCAGTGGTTTCCAATCGAAGAAGTAGGGTATGGGGAGAGAACAGTAATCGGACTATAAGGTGAAGTGCGCAAATGCTCAAGTCACCTTAAGTGGATTAGTTGCTTCTGTACCTTTCAGCCTTATTATCTGATAGTGAGTATAGTAGAGAACTATGAAGGTGAGGCAGTAAAGGTAAAAGCTGCAACTCTTTCGCACACATGACCGGGTTCTGCTTTCTACCCCTTCGTCTTGTTTGGTACCGGTTTTGTACCAACACTAATCGAAACACTGAATTGGTTTTTCTGTACAACAACCTATAACAACCTGATGTGCCCAAAGCATAGCATCTGTTTGCTCCGATGTGAGTGCCAGCGCAAAGAGAAATAAGCTGCTTTAATGGAAAGTAGACGTACGGGGTCAATTGATTCCCTGGGATCCGGAGGAATGTTTAAATTCAGATAAAGAAAACGTACAAACCATATATGCTCTGAAGAAACTTGAATATGCCAAACAAAGATTAAGCGAGTGCTCGTCTCACAGGAAAGAATCTAATAGGCAAAAGGAACATATTAGGCTTGGTTTCTAGATTGAGATCTTCATCTTTTTACGACGCAGTGGCCCATGCCCAACACAAGGAGTAATAGCCTTTTCGCCACGCTTTGAGTTACGTAGAAGAAGAAATACTAGTGCAAGGAATGGATTTGGTAAAAACGGATCGATGAGGTGGATGGGGCCCGGTTTCTGTATGAAGAAGCCCTGATTCTACCAGAAATGTCTCAAATCGTTCGGGAACGCTTGCAGAGATAATTGGTCGGCCTCCCCTCAGTTTATACAGACTATTCCTCAAGCTCGCAAGAAATAAATGTGAACGATTCTCGTAAAAGACCCCTTCAGTGATTCGGGCCGATATCCAGTAAATGAGTACAGAATGTGTGACAGAACGTTCGATTGGGGTCATTCGTGTAATACCGCTTAATAGGGGTGGCAATAGTCGATACAAAGGGCGTGGTGACCTTGGCGTTTGCCGTGGTGGCCGCTTTGGCGGCGGCGACGCGGTGACATAACAACTCGTCCTAACAACAACCCAACCGTCAATTACTAGCGAATTTCAAAAGCAGCCTGATACGTGAACTCCCCTCGAAGACCGGAAATTCGGCCTGGTTGTGATTAATGGATTCAGTGGGGTCCAGACATGTGCGAAATTATATCATAGACCTTATAGATTGTGCTGGTAATTGATGTACGACTTCGATTACATGTGCTGCTATAACGCTCGTCGACGAGTGTGGTGAGGTTGAAATCAATAACAGAGGGGTTTATTTTACATCTATTGCTCTTCAAATGGAGGTGAAACGAATAAATTTGCCGAACTCGACGTTCTCTGCAGCTCTCCAATGAGCAACTCTGCACAAAAGTCGGAAGCATGGCTCACTTTGTATAACTGGTTTAATACCTTCGTCGGCTTGCCGGCATTACTCAATCATATCGATAGATTGGGACAAAGACGAATTTCTTTTCTGCATGTTGGCTTTTCGGTGGGAGAAAACACGCTAATCCTGTCCACCCATAGTCTTTTTTTCAAGAGCATCCAGAAGAGCTCAAAGCTGCTCAACCATTCCCTTCAGAATTTCTGCAAAAGGGTTTGCTTACTTTTTTTGACTTGATATTTTGTTAACTGCCGTTATATCGCCGCAGTACACGTTCCGAAAGTCTCACAAGGTTGGCGATTTATGGACAAAACTTCAGTCTCGGACGGGACTCGAACCCGTACTTGTCCTTTCCGGGGACCGTACTCTTATCCTTTACACTACCGAGACCCCGCTTGCCCTCGCC
>UZAF01000123.1:0-14948 GCA_900617895.1 Haemonchus placei | reverse complement strand
GCACTACCTCGGCTGGCACGCCGGCGGACTATGAAAGCAGCCAATGTCACAAGGCAATTGGAAGTTACGCATTACAAGCTGCGATGTGGTAGAGCGTAGCTCTGGAAAAGTAACTTTCTCATCATATAACTAGAAAAAAAACTTTCCTACCTCGAGAATTGAAAGATTCTATTTCACTTCTGAGATTGAGAAGGATGGTTTTACACATGATAGCATCTAATAACTCATGACCGCCATTGTGCCTTACTTCGTTACCACTGAAATCTTCATTTATGTCGTTTCTGTTTACGGTTGTGCTCTCGAGGAAGTATGGATTTGGTTTATTCGGAAAGTTCAGCAATCTTCGATGGCTAATAAAGGAAATGAGTATAAGGCAGCATGGGTAAAATCAACGGAAACTACACTGCACTTCTATCTTGCCTGGAACCGACCTCATCTAGGAATTCCTGATGGCTCTATTAGTGGCTGTTCTAATTCTCTGTTCATTAGAACCTTCTCTACACCGTTCTAGTCTACCTTGATTCTGCAATGTTGCTTTTCGGGATGGAAATAATGGAAATTAGTAGTACCTGACGTAGTACCTAACTTTTCAAAAGATGCCAACCCTCGTTTTCCACCTTTTTTTCGAGTAAGGTGTAGTTGTGATAGGTGTCGCATTTTTGGTCCATCATGAAACTTTCTGAGCAAGATGTTGACTTTTTTAGCGATAACTGCCTGGGCCAATCAAACCTTAGAAACGGCCGGGGCCGGTAAATGGCCCCAGACTTGTCTGAGAGGATGAAAGCAGTGTACATCGGTTGGCCAGAGCAAGTCATTGCATGCTGTCGAGTGCAGGGGTTCATCCCAATAGGGATTCATTAACGACCAAGATTTTATCCTTTACTCTCTAATAAAACTACATGTCAAGAAAGTACAACGGCTTGTATTAAAGAAGCCTGTTTATCCTCAAGCAAACAAATGATTTTGTGTACCTCCTATGACGATCTCTTTTCATTTCTTCTTTAGATGCCTAAGTGAACATTGCTTTGATTCTGTTTGGAAGCGTAAACTACATAGCTTCATATCGATATCATCATCTTTGTTAACGATACAGTGACTTTACACTTTGTCAAGTTTCCCAGGCTCAAAAGAATGAACGGCGGGCGAGGAACGTAGTTTCAACGGTTTATCACCGATCACCTGGTCTGCGAGAGGTGACCTTTCTAGAGACAGCTATGTTGAAATGTCCTACTACAGGTCCCTAAACTAATTCATACTCTTCTTCTTCTGCTTCTCCCTAGCTTCAATCCCGCGCCGTCGCAGGGTCCGCTGTTCTTGTCAGCCGTCTCAATTTCATTCTATCTACGGCATCTTCTGCCGTCACCCTGGCTTCGGCGAGGCCCTTCTTGATCACGTCCCGCCATCTCTTTTTTTGGGGCTCCTCGTGGTCGCTTTCCTTGAGCCTCGAACTCCATTGCTTCCTTTATCGGATGGCTCTGTGGCCTCTTAGTACATGCCCGAACCATCGCAGGTGCTGCTCTCTAATCTTCAGTTGAACTATGGCTGTTTGCATAGCCGTCCTGACGTCTTCATTTTTGACCCGATCCAGCCGCGTCCAGCCGCAGGCCCATCTGAGCATTCTCATTTCAGCGGAGTTTAGCTGTCCTTCATGGGCTTTACTCACGGGCCAACACTCGCTGCCGTAGGACGTCGTGGGCCTTACCACTGTCCGATACACCTTCCCTTTGAGAGTCGTGGAGTACCGACGGTCGCAGAGGATACCGGTGGACTCCCTTCACTTCATCCATGCCGCATTTATTCGGAATTTTACGGCCTGGTCCACGCTCCCATCAACGGCTAGATCACTCCCTAGGTAGCGGAAGTCCTGGACCTTTTCGATGGCTTCCCCGTCGGAAATAAACTAATTCATTCTAGAAGTTTTTAATATTTACAGAACATAATAAAAATATCGTAGTGGATGAAGCAGTCATTTCGTCACCGGTGTCTAGTATAAACTAGAAACATAACAATCTGAATGAAGGATCATACATAAGCCAAGGCGAGTAAGCAGTAAGTCTCGGAGCTACCTCCCTCGAGAAGAATCTTTCAAGTGATATTCAAAGGAATTCTATTTTGCATGGATATATGAGTTTTATGTACATTATGTTGGTATTATGGGAGCGCCTAGGCGCCTATGTTCAACGTCCAAAACTAGTTTGATGATGGGCATTGATCTTTCGTGGGCATTTCAACATTTCACTTCAACCTTCGGTGTAGACACTAAGCTTACTGCTAGAATTTTGCTAGATTTTTCAATCAGAATACTTTGAAAAATGACAACGTGTTGTCTGTACTAGAATGACAGTAATTTCGAAAACCAGAGCAGTACTTTTCCAGTTTCCCTTACATTTTTAGAGCGTCTATTTACTAAACCTCATGCAGTGGAGCACGCATATGCTTTTTTTCAATACACAAAGCCCAATGGGGAAAATGAATCATACTACAAAAAGTCGCTCTTCCCATATGGTCCAGAATCTTTTTTTTCCTAAGTTATTTTTATCTAAGTTTTTTCCCAATTGTCTGTTTCGTACCCATCTCTTTTTTCCTTTCAACTTACTCTTCTTTGCCATAAACTACGAAACAATTCCGGTCTAGGCCCCACATCATTTTATGCCAATGATCGATAATGAACAAGAAATCGTAGTTTCTCCTTGACCCTCTCAAAATTGTGTTCAAGTTGCATTTTATAAATATTGAAATGGGTAAAATTTGTTTGTAGATTTCATAAGTATAATAATAGCTCAAGATGGTTTTCAGAGCATCCGTGAGGAGTTCAAAGAGGTGAAGTGCATTTATTTGATGACATTTGCATTTCCTATTTGATAGTATTGAGTTTACGGCAAGTGTCTCCAAGGAACTCTTTTTCACAGCTCAGTAGAGCCTATCTTCTTGAAGCTAAGATGATTCATAGAAGTTACAGTGTACATCATCACCTACAATGCTGATTTTGTATGTGTAAATGTAAAACTGAAAGAGTGAGCCACTTCTTAGCTTTCCTCTTCTTCCCAGCAGAAATACTTTATCCGATGCCTATCTAACATATGCATAAGAAATTTGGAAGTTTTGGATGAGTGCCAACAGGTATAGCTGCCGTGTGGTAATGAGATCGCAGATGGGAGATCGATTGTTTTCCCAGTACGAATATGCAAATATGCATCTTCAGTTACGAATTGCTTTCCTGATCTCTACTCTCTTGGTGGTTTAAAATTTCAATTTCTTCGACAACATGTTGTGCAATATCACTTTCTTCATAAATATCTTTTCACTCAGAACCTGTTACAGCTACATGATGAAGGAATTCTTTCGTAAATGACCGGTTTCTGCTCAGACAGTTCGTGCATACATGAATTTCTGATTTTAGCTTTCACCATTCATAATATCAAATGAAGTCTTGTTTTCGAAAAGATTGAAAGGACGTTCTCATGGTTGATTTGCACTGCTCGATGGTGTTCTTCTTTCATGATCTTTCGTTCGTTTCGGCAATTTCCAGCAAAATTTTTTGCACTCGTTCACTGCCTCTTGGCGCCCTGAGTCCTATAATTCCAGGGTGGATTTTCGGCGCTGAATATTTTATGCCTTCATACGCCAAGGAATTTTGGTTATGGCTGAAGTCACTTGAAATAAGCGTTGAGCCATTAATGTTAATTCTCTCCGCCTGCAATACGGCAAGGTAGGGCTTTCCTATTATTTCATCAACTCGATGTTATTTAATAGTAACACTACTGTTACCTCCTTTTCATAGTAGAATATACTTGATGACCTACAATTCTATTGCAGTTCAGGTCGATCGTCGCCCCTCAAATGGCAGAACATAAAATGATGAGGGAATATTCGGCCCCTCCAGGGCTGTCAGATAAAGAGCTAAAGAAATTTTACAATAAGAAAATGGTTATATGGGACAACAATTATTCATATGTCAATCTACCTATCGCTTGTATTGTTGGAATTATGTATGGTAAGCTACCGACTTGCGGTCCAAAAGAATAGCTATATTCCGAACAACTTACTTTGGCGCCGTTTAAGGTGCCAGGCAACTGCTATCAGATTAACTGATGAGATAATTTTTCGACCTTCACATATTCAATCGCTTTTATTGAACTTTTATACTCATAGGGACTTTACTATTTTATTACCGTAGAATCTAGCTCCTAGCTGGTGTAGTTGCAGTTAACCCACTCTACCTCACGCATGGTTAATGTATTGAACCCCGGCTCGATACCAGCTCAGTCCTACCAAGCCTTCCACCCTTCGGGCTCGGCTAACCCTGCATGAGAGGATAAAAGTGCTCACTTGTACATCGGATGAAAACCGCAACTCATTGTACAGGCCACCTACGCACCTACGCATTCCACCACCTCTCCCCATTAGATTCTGAATGGAAGTCGAATGCGGAGTGCATCTCAAAACGGAGTCGAATGACAATGATTGACACCGAAAGACTTCAAAACTTTTACATCGTAACCATATTACCACCACCTGTATCACCTGTCGTCCCGTTGATCGTCGACTTTCTCGAGCGGGCGCCAGTAACGTTTCCATTCGTCCCTGTCACGAGCCAGATTGGTCCAGTGAATTGTCCTCGCTTCAGGGACATGAGGTTTAACATTCCTTTCCTTTAGAGCTATCGTGAAGGAGTAAAGTCGTCGTGTAGGTATATAGGATATAGTCGTCACTAAAAATCTGCCACGCGGGACTTGTACACGATACGACCTCAAACTTGGGTAATTAAACCTTTACTAATACACTAAGATAATGATAATTCTAATAGGAACCACATCTTCGGAAGAAGTGATCAAAGGATCAAAAGTGTCCTACACTAACTCTCCCCGAGAAATGGATATAATGAAAATGCAAGCAGCTACTAATACTAATTGTGCTAGGTGTAGTTAGAGATCCTATAAATGAAGATAAAGTGAAAATGAAGGTGCATAATCAAGGAATAAGAAGCCGAGAAGAGAGGTTGAATCAGTATTCTATGATTTTCACCGGCATGCTTACATGCGGGCGCCAGCTTACTTCTCAAAACATATGCGTGATGATGTGACAAATAACGCATTGTTCAAGTTACTGGTTACAGTATACGTGAAGCTTGTGCTGAGAAAATACCATTAACATCAGAGAACAGAGCAAAGTATCAAACGAATAATAATACTGAAGTTTTCAGTATACTCCGGCCCCAAACTAAGGTGCTTCATAAATACTTCGATAACGCTGAGGTCGGCTCGTCCTTGTAGTTTCTTGTCGTGTTTGCGCTCGCGCCTCTGAAGTGTTCCTGAAGTCAATACTTTCAAGCGCCTTTCCACAGAACTCAATTATAATTTGCATTTCTCCTCTTCATTTAAGTTTGTTTTCGACTTCTTCAGGTTTTCTGCAGACACTGCAGTGATGATCGAAGTCGTCTAGGTACTTACCAGCCTTACAATAAAAACAAGGCAGTTTTTTAGTGCATTCCTTACGATAGTGATACCCGAGACACTCCTTACATCTTTTTTCCGAGTTCAATATTTCCAGTCGTTCGGATACGGGTCGTACTTCCGGACACGCATCTGAGTAATGCCTGCCCTTCGTTTAACAGTATACACATGCCATCCCTTCCTCATTCTCTTTCATGACTCTATCGCCATAACGTTTTTCTTTAATGACATTGTAGCTGAGGAAATCATCGATCTCTTGCAATTCTTGCAAGCTTTGCTTCAAGATCGTTTCATATTTCTGTTTATCCGCAGTAGGGTTTGTCTACTCCATAGTGTTTCTTTTTGTATCCCGTTCTTGAACAGCCGGGACTAGTGCGATCGTGCTCCATTTGCTTCTCTTCTTCCCGACTACGTAATTCCATCAATTTTTCTTCGATCTTTGTGGCTAGGTGCTGGCATTCGTCCATGTATCTCGTCATTTGAGTGATATTCTCCTTCTGGTTTGCCTCTACTCTTTTAAGTTTCGCTGCCATTGGTTTAGAATTCTCCACATTTCTTTTGTTTTGTTCCATGAACGAATAGTAGCTATCCCTTACAGTCTCAATCCATTCCGTCTTGTCTTCATTCTGTCGGCGTATCTCATCTTGCAAATCACTGAATGATTCACGCATTTGACGCAACGCCTCGTCTTCCAGTGTGGTATTTCTCCTAGTCTCTGCCTTCGCGAATTCACACGCCTCCTGTTCTTCTTCGAGTAGGGCATCAACTTTGATGAATTGATGCCTAATCATTCTGGTCACGTCCTTTTGATAGTAGCTTCGGTATGTTTTAACTGGTTCCGGGTAGTTTCGGTCTCCAGGTTCTGTTGGCTCCACGTACTCCTCTTCTCCCAGTTTGCTAAGGAATTCGAGTCTGGAGAGTTCTTCCACTTCGTCCGCGGTTACCAGCATCTCGTACCACTCATGCGATAGGACGAACAGTTCCGTGAAGGTGACGAGCTCTTTTCTTTGCTGACGGTGTGATGCTGCCAGCTGCTTGAGTTTCACTAAGTAGTGAAACGCTCCGCCTCTTCTATTAAAAAGGTCTTCCTTATCGGATCTCAGTGATGCGTACTCATAGCGTGCCTGTCGGATCATTTGGTTCGCCTCGTAGCATTTGTTTCCATAGTAGCGAACCCTTTCTTGAATCAGTCCTTCTGAGGGTCGTGCGTGTGAACTTTCTACAATGGAAATTTCCCTGTACAGCTCTTTTCGCAGACGGTTCTCGAGATGATCGGAAGAAGACATCTGAAAGATCTTCCATTCATTTTCTTGGTACTCGACTGAAACAGTATCCCTTTCGAAGAAGCTGATTGTTAGTGCCATCGTTCCACATGATGATCGATATATGATCGTGCTCGTGTATAACGACAATTTTAGTGTAGTTTTCCTTCCGATTTCGCCATGTTTTCTCTGTGTAGATGGTAGAATAATCTCGCTGGCATGCAAATGATTATCCTCGTAATCTGATATAACAATCGACAAATATTGGGTTGTCCGAAAAGTTCCCGCCGATTTTTGTTTCATCTTTGAATGAAAATTCCTAGAAGAAGAAATCCATTGATTGAACAATATATCCCCCATTCTGTTCAGTAAGGATTCGCCTTCTTCCTGTGAGATTTAGTACCCCACTTTCATAGAAGGTTCCATACTTAAAATCGAAAAACCCTCTCAGGTGCTTTTTGCAGTACTCCAGCGAATTGAACGATTTTCCATTCAAGGGATATTGCAGAAACCCAAACAAGTGGTATTCTGATGGTGCTATGTCTGGACTATATGGGGGTGTGGTAAGACATACCACCCGTGCTTCAGCAACTTTTGACGAGTGGCCAAATATTCGTGTGGTCTGGAGGTACCCTGTTAGAAGATTACGCCCTCACAATTGGCCACTTCGGGTCGCTTTTGGTCTATCGCTCCTCCATATTTTCTAGCTAACTGTAGTACCTTTCCTAAGTCATCTTTTGATTGTGCGACAACAGCTCATGGTTAGTGATTTCCCTGAAATCCCATCAGCAACTCGGCATAGTCATCCGCACCTGGATTTTGACTTTTGCAGCGGTTTGCGACGGCTTACTAGGGGGCTACACGATCGTTTCCGCTCCTCATTGCTGTACACAATCCGATTTTCGTCCCTCGTGCTCATGCGTTTCAACGGCTCATTTTTATTTCGTTCGAGCAACGAGTCGCACACGGAAGCGCTTGCGCTTCTCTTTTCGCGACATATCCAAACATGAAGACGCTCTACAAAAGCAAGTGTCAGCAGATGACCATGGATGGTTGATTTCGAAACACTAAGCGCTTGTCCTACTCCACGAGGAGTGATGTGACGATTCGCTTCGGTTAACATTTTGAGTTGATCGTTTAAACTGATGATAGTCTCCCTGAGGGTTGCCGGTCTTCGAAGGCAAATTCACTCTGTTTGGATTCTGCAAACTAGTCGTGCACTGTACGCTCCTCTAGGGCATGGTATACCTAAACGTCATATATCTTACATGCGGCTTGAGCCGCATTCTAGGCCTTGCGGTAAAAGAAATAACTCAGATGCCGAAAATGCACGCTGTGGTTCTCCATTTTCATACGAGCCCTGTACAGAAGAGCTCCGACAAATGTTGACAGAATCTTAACATGAATATAGAGGAGGATCTACTCTTTTAGAAAACATATAACTATTAGGTTGGGTCCTTGATCTTTTGTACAACGGTCGATAAATCCGGGGTGTCAAAAATCGGCGGAAACTTTTCGGACAACCCAATAATTTTAATGAGGCGATAGATTGATCTCAGGATAAAAAGGCATGCAGTGTTAGACAGAAAGATGTATGTTGTCAGAAGTGCCATAAACACAAAGAGCGCTGTGATGAGCAGCGTTCCGCTCCATCCGAGGAAGACATCTAGAATATGGCTAATATCTGGGAAGTTAATTTCCGAAAAAACTTCGCTTTCTCCACTGAGAACTCTTCTTAGAGCCGTACTCAAGACTTCGGTATAACGAAGAATACCGTCTATTTCAAACGTTTGCTGAATCCTTCCACATTGTACCGTGCAATTGACATGGAACTGTGCTCGTTTGGGAGCGAAGCGAAGCTGTGATTTGGTTCCTTGAGATGAACAGGGAACCGTGAATCCGTAGCCTCCGCATCGGATTTCTGCTCTTTCTTCATATGTAGAAGATGTACACGTAACTTCAGCTAGTGCTCCTTTCGCACAGTTGTAGCAGCCTGTGCATTCTGTGCTTCCTACTAAACAAACGGCGTCTGATGTTACCGTCGTTGTATGAAGCTCGTCCTTAATCCTAACGATGAACTCTGCAGTAGGTAAATTCGGTATACGTGCTACCACTAGGTCGTGTTGCCTTCGAAACTCCACATTTGGCCGTATGATGGGTAATTGATGTTCAGGATTGAGCATATGAGCAGTAAGGTTTAAATTTTTGCAATCACATAACATTTTTACTTCTGCGGGAGTGCATTTGCAGTCCTCAACTATTTCGCATGACATGTTTCTAGCTTCTGCCCAGGTACCACATCTCAGTGGTGGGGCATATCTGGGTGGTGCCAAAGCCATATGATTTTCATCTGATACGAAAAGTGAGTTCAAAGACGGTGTCGGAGGTACGCTCAGTGATGAAAGCGTGATAGTGGTTGGAGGTGGTCTTCGGGGCTGGTTGGGTGAGAGGCTAAAGTGGTGAATCTTCGTCTCTCTGTTATCCTTGCTTATTGCCATCTGTACTTGCACCATCTCCTTCCACCTAGTGCAACGGAAAAATTCATAGACCGACTCGTCGTGAGGGTAAGATATATCCTGTAAAAAAGACAGCCCGAGCTAGGATAGAAGCAATCACAGCCTATTCCTCCGCAGCTTTCCGCACATCCAGTAACACCTGGGAGGTGGTTTACCTTGTCGAGTTCTGGTATTAACGACATCCTATTAACTGCTTCACACTTTTCGCCCGTGCACGATCCCTTATGTGGACATCGTTTGCTGTTGAGAAGCCCGTACTTCGTGCTGCGTGTGAACATTACCGTTTCCTTTTCGCATATCAGGTCGAGGGCTTTCCATAGCAGCTTAATTTCTAAGAGATTCGTTTTGTTGTTGGTAAGGCGAAGACAAGCTTCTTGTTTGAAGAGTTAATTTTTATAATTTCTATCGTATCTATGGTGCAGAATCCTCCTTTGTCGTTTTTTCGACAGTTATATATCTGGTGATCAGAAATATCCACATCTTGACATCCTTCTGATATTGTGCAGGTAGTGAAGAGAAGTGCAGTGGTGAGGAGTGTGGTTATTCCTGTCCAGAGACGTCTGTTTCTCCGTGGTCTTCGTAGAATTCTTCCGGATAATGCGGATACGATTCCCACAATTGATGTGATTACCATTTTCACTGTCAGCACTCCTATTTTCCCCATAATCCGGAAGACATATAACATCGGGCTACCCATGATGACTGGAACATGGAATAAAACGTAGCAGAGCGTTATCAGCATATATGCAAGTAGTCCGGTCAGGAAAATTGCTGTCCTTGGCCAGCACTCAGGATTTGTTATCATTGCTACGCAGAATATGCAGTCGATCTTGTCGCAGAAAGGTGCTGCTGTACATGTTATTTCCATTATTTCTACTGTGTTTCCATCGAAAACTTTCCATTTTACCTGGTGTTCGTGTAACACGATTTGCGGTGGAAAGATAATAATCTCCTGTTGCCGCGGAGTGCTGTAGGTCAGGCAGTAGTCCTACGCGCATACCTCGTATCGATGCCGTGATTTCTGTGACAGTACAACTCCACCTTTTGTGCATTTTAATGAGTGGCTTTAATTTAGTTCCGTTGCTCTGCTTTGGTTTATGGAAAGAAATAGGATTAGGAGGAAGGGTGTGATTTTGATGAAGTTTTAACGGACGTGTTGACGTTCGGAGGGGAATGATGAAGGTGGGGTTTTCTTCGTGCCGGAGCGTGTTGAGTCGGGGTGTTGAGAGGTGGAGGGGGCTTCTGTTCGTTCGTTGATACTATCTTCGTCCACTTCCTGGTATGAAACGGGTTTGCGTTTGCGTAGATTATGCTGCGGTGGTGATGTTGATGAAGGTGTTGGCGGATTGTGTGAATGAGACTCTTCACACGGTATTTCGAGTGACACGATCTTATTTACTGGCCGCCGTACTTGAGTTCTGTTCGGTAATTCTATTAGGACTTCTCGTATTGCATCAGATGAGTGCCTTTGAAGTTTTACGATGCGCCCTATTTTCCATGTGTTCCTTGGTTGTGTTGGGTCGCACAGTAAAACAACACTGCCCTCGATCGGTTGCTTGCTTGTGCCACGTCTGTTGTCCATGTGTATTTTGTGATGTTCTCTGAGACTGGTCAGATACTGCGTGCTCCAGATATTCCAAAATTTCTCCGTCAATTTCACTGAAGATTTGAGTGCTTCTTCGACTCTTCGTTGATTCGCAAGCTGTTGTGCCTCTTCCGGAGTGTGATATGTCGTATCATTACTTCCTTCGTTAGTATATTCGAACGGGTAATCGAGTGCAATTTCATTCTGTAAAAAGTCAATGGACCGCAGAATGGGCTGTTGCTCCCATTTCTCTTCTTGGTAGGTTAGTGGTCGTGAATTCAATACGGCTTCGATTTCTGTAAGAATTGTTTGAAGATCGTCGAATGTTGCAGTGTGTTTTCCGAGTTCTTTGTATAACGAGTGTTTTATGGACTTGATCAGCCTTTCGTAAAATCCACCCTGCCACGGTGCGTAAGGCGTGATGTAGATCCATTCTATTCGTCGTCGGGCTAGCGCACTCTCTACTTTTTCGCTTTGTAACATGCGCTTAATCGCATCGAACAGAATTTGTTCTCCCAGGAGAAATGTAGGTGCATTATCACACGTAATAATTTTCGGTACTCCCCTCCGTGCAAGGATCCGACGGAGCGTGTTCAAGAAGGCTTCAGTCGTCATATTTTCCACGAGTTCTAAATGAATTAGACGCGTTGTGCGGCATGTGTAAATGCATCCGTAGGCCTCTGACTTGTCCTCCTTCGTGATTAGGATTGGCATTGGTCCGAAGTAGTCCAGTCCTACGTGTTCGAATGGTCGTGTTCTTTGAACTCTCGTTTTTGGGAGTGCTTCCATGTCAGGATACGGGAACGGTAAGTTGTTGAACTTTTGACATGGTAGACATGATCTTACTATTTGAGACACTTGCTGGCGTAATTTTGGAATCGAGAACGATTCTCTGACAATAGCCATTGTGTGTGCTACTCCTTGATGATATTGAAGGTGTGCTTCCCAAATAATTAAACGGGCAAGGGCCGTCTTCGGCACTATGAATATTGGGGTATTTGCAGATGGAAGAATTGCTGCATGTTCGAGTCGACCGTAGCAACGAAGTATTCCATCGTGATCTGGCTTTATGTTTAAATCCTTTTGAGAGTTGATTCGGTGCTCGTCGACCATTGCTTTCTGATGGTCCTTTATGATGCATTTCTTCGCTTCTCGCAATTATGGTTCGGTGAGTTCGTGCTTCAAGGAGGCTGTGCGAAGTGCTGGAATCGTTTCGAGTACAGCATCAATTCGGTCGCTTTTCCGTAACGCTATTAGGGTTGTAGTCGCATTCTCTGTATCTAGGTCTTCAACTTCATCTTTTTGTCTAGTTACAGTGAACATGTCGTTCTCTTTGTGTATCTGCCTGATACTCCCTTGCATGAGTTGAGGTCCATTCCACCAGATGTGTTCTTTGCAGCAAGCAGCAGTTAGTCCGCGTGTCGCGCAATCGGCTGGGTTAGAAATGGTAGGTACGTGGCCGAAGAGTGTGATCGCTCCGTTTTCTTCTAAGTTGTTGATAATACTCCTTACTTCCTTGAGCCGATTTGCTACTAGTACTCCGACCATTTGTGGATTGGGTGGAGATTTGATCCACCCTAATACTATTTCGGAATCCGTGAAGAAGAGTATTCTAGCCATCCGAATAACCTTGCTTAGTGACGTGTGCGCGAAATGGGCTACTCTTGCTCCTAGTGTCAGTGCGTTCATCTCCATTTTTGGGACAGTGATTGCCCTTTTTATTGACGGCAGTTTCGATTTCGCCATTATCAGGTTCGTCCTTGTTCCAAAGCTAAGACACACATGTGGCCATTGCGAACTGACTCGCGTCTGTGAAGACGAACATCGTGTGCGGTTCGTCGCAATTGGCAACTTTTCTCTCTATTTCTTTATAAAATGTAGTTATTTCGCTGATGATTTAGCACCACTGCACCTGCAAATGATGTGCCAGAGGCGTATCCCAACTGTACTCATCCTTCCATAGAGATTGAAGAAACACTTTGGCTGGTAGTAGTACAGGGACCATTAGTCCGAGGGGATCGAATACTGATGCCAACTGTTTTGACACTGTGCGGTTCGTGATGATTTTGGTTGCGGTCATTGTGCCCTTTAAGATTATCTTGTCACTGATGGAATTTCAAGTATTCCCAACACCTTTGGACAAGTTGTCTTTGTGAGATCTTTACTATCAATGGTGTTGTTAAAGACGTCATCGTTTGACAGAAACTCTCTAAGGTCCATGTTGAGCCCCTTGAAGATCTCTTTAGATAAGTAATATTTATCGAGAGCTTCCTCTGAAGATCGTGCACCCATGATTAGGTTATCCATGTAAAGATTCTCTTTGATATCCCTGGCACTATCCATATTGGAGCTCATGTGATCCAAGTGGAAAGCAATTGTAGCTCCAAGGAGAAATGGCGATGTATTCAGTCCAAAAGTGACCCTTGTGAATCTGTAGGTCACTATGTTATCAGGATCGGGTGGAAGAGAGACATTTCGTACCCATAGACAACGAGTTGCGTCTCGACCAATCTCTTGCAAGCGCACTTGTAAAAAAGCTTTTTCTACGTCCGAGATCATCGCAATGTTGTGGGTGCGAAATCGGAGTAATATGGAGACTAAGTCTGGAAACAGGAGCGGTCCTTGATAAAGAACATCGTTCAGGCACGGTTTGTCTTTGTAGTGTGCTGAAGGGCCAAACACGATTCTCATTTTGGTGGTTTCCTTTGTGGGAGTGATCACTGCTTGGTGGGTAAATAGTGAATAATCGTGCTTTTCGCCACAGTTTCCTCGTGTACTTCTTCGATGATTCTTTTTTCTTGTTGCTCTCTGAAGATACTATCATACTGTAAGAGAATATCTCTCTTTTGTGCGTATATCTCGAGAGTTTTGTGCAAACGCTTTAGAGCTATCCATTTGTTATCTGGCAAGGAGTCACTATTCGCTTTCCAGGGCAGTCTTACATAGTACCCGTCATAGCGTCTCTGTATAGTGTTGCAGAAATCTTGAAGCACCTTTTCATTAATTTGCCGAAGTTCCTTACACGTTGAACCTGAATATTCATCCGTTCCTGAAGATTCTAGAGCCCAGTAGCGGTCCCATATGTCTTTTTCCTTCTCCGAGTGTAAAATAGTGAGCGCCTTGACCGGTGTTTCTACTTCCTCTGGTTGCCGGCCACTGATGATGTAGCCAAATAGTGTTGGTATCAGTTGAAGGCCGGAAGGTGAAGTGAGTTTGCCTATGGGCATCATAAACTCCCATAGATAGTCACATCCTAATAAGATCTCTGGTCTAAGTTTTGCTGGTTTCT
The DNA here is from genome assembly GCA_900617895.1 of Haemonchus placei. NCBI lineage: Eukaryota > Metazoa > Nematoda > Chromadorea > Rhabditida > Trichostrongylidae > Haemonchus > Haemonchus placei. The sequence continues at coordinate 843 of UZAF01000123.1, read as the reverse complement.
TCTTTAATAATAACAGGATCCCGTGCTGATTGATGAAGTTCAAATCTTCTTGGTCAAGGGTTGCCTGCTCTACTGTATCCGTTATGTGATCGCTGCGGAAGAGACGAATTTCGTGTTGATGGCCTTCGATATCGCGAACTTGCAGCTTGCTGAGATCGCAATTCTTCGCTGAAGGTGCCTGTGAACCGAACGTGCTGATTTTGAGTGTAATACTTTTGAGTATTGGTAACCCTAGTTCCTTAGCAAAGTCTTCTTTGATAAACGAAAGTTCTGAACCTGTGTCTAATAAGACTGTTGCCTCCCGGACAATGCCACTCGAATCCAGGATTTTGGCCGAGCCTACTAAAAGAATGACCTTGTTGCATACTTTCTGTGGTCGCTTATGCACCTGCAACATAACTGTATCGTTGTCTTCTTTTTGCTTCGGTGTATCAGCTCCAGCAATGACCGAGTGTTGTTTCGCTGGTTTTCCGGGTTTACTTTTTTGAAGATGTGACGATGGTGGTCTGGACAGGTGTTGTTGTGTGGACTGAAGAGTGCCGTGATTGGAATTCTGGTTCGTCAGTGGCTCTGAGTTTTTAGCACAGATTGCGGTATGATGTTTTCCCTGGCATTTTCGGCAATTTCCGGCGGTGCATGATGCCAGTCGGTGAGTACTTGATCCACAACTGAGGCATCTGTTTGACTCTGAGAGGAAAGCCTTGCGGGATGACGGGGTTGGAATTTTGGGGCATGTACTCCACTTATGCCCCTTAAGTTTGCAGCACTCGCATGCTGCTATGAGTAGCCCCTTACTCGAGGGCAGTTGTGATATGTATCGTTCCTTGTCTTTGGCTAGCATAT
>UZAF01000122.1:0-14949 GCA_900617895.1 Haemonchus placei | reverse complement strand
GATCTGCAGGGCTAAGCTTCACTGAAGGAAATCCTTTAGTCAGGATAGGTTTCGTTTGGATTAAGATGTCGAGATCTTTTCCAATCTTTTCCATACGTATATTTGCACTTCTATCATTTATCCGCACCCGTCGAAGTAGGCATTTGATAGCATACCAATCGACGATCTGTTTAGCCAATATATCGTTTGATGGAATTTTTCACAAAAACAGTAATAATCATGTAAGCATAGAGGATCTACACTTATCTTCAATTTAAAAGTCATAAGTATTCCCGCACCGATGAGGCAAGTGGGTGAGTACTCTTCCACCTGGCAGAAAAATTGAACTCTCCACATAATTACATGGAATTTGTAAAAGATAGTGGGATCGCCCAAATAGCGCCAAGCCGTCCTCCTGATGTCGAAGGCACGGTTCACGATAAAAGTGGTTACTGAGTTCTACCCTTAGGAATAGTCAGTGGCCCCAGTGGGTGGTAAAAGGGCCTCCTCGCTCCCAAAGTCTCGACCGGCAGGGCATAGTACAGGGTGTCCCAGAATTACTGGCGCCGAAATTCAGGAATTTTTAAGGTGGAAATAATATATCAAATTCACATAACCTGATATTAAATAGTTGCATAAGAAGGTTTTCTTGCAATATGCATGGTTACTGATGTGGAACTTCCAATATCTTTCAATAGAGGAGGCTCAATCAATGCCACTTGCGATCATTGACACGCGAGAGGTGGAAAGGCATTATAAAATTCCTTGGGATTTTTATAATAACCGTATAGGCGGCTATTCAACGATACAGAAAAGGAGATTGGATCAGAGACAATCCAAGAAAGGTAGAAAAGTACAATGTTTCTGAAGATAGGATTATTAAAATGGTCCGTCTGCCAATCGGTCGGGATTCTGGGTGACCCATCAAAAGGAAGTCAACGGGCACGGCTTACAGGAGTTATCGCGATGGAAGAATGTCATGCAGAAGCTTCACTGCCGTTCCTATCGTATGCAGAAATTTCGCATCAATTCCGATCTCAACAGATACTGCCGGGCTGCAGAAAGTCGAAAGCGATGACACGCAACCCTTCGTCGTTTTCTCTGGTCAAGAAATTTTTTAAGATAAAGCCAATTCTCAACAACCAAAACGTTCGCGTTGTGGAAAGAAACGCCTAGAGTGTAATATCTCACAAAATGGTTGCTATCAGAATAGTAAAATGATGTTTTCCGAGGAAATCACTGGAAAGGGTAAGCCGCTCATGGTTTTTTCGGTGCAGACATGAAAATTGACCAAGACCAGTACTCAAAGCGCGTACTGATGGAAGTAAATGAAACATTGATTCGACTATGTTTTGTGAAACATCTCGTAGTCCTTCCAGCAGGACGCTTCTCCAGCCCACAGAGCCAAGCTTTCCCGCGGGTGGGGCCGACGACAGCTGTCCGACTTCACTGGCGAAGAGGGATGGTCATCCTATTTTCCAGAACTTGACTCGCTTGACCCCACGACTGGTCCATGGTTAGAAGAGGACCTATCGAGTTTGCAATACCAGTTTGAAGTTCTGGAATGCACCCTTCTTCATTCTTCTGGTCTCATTCTCGTCCAGTCTCCTTTTAAACGGTTTTTCGAGGCCTTTTTTCACTTCGGAAACTTCGATCCACGCAGTTCCTTCGCCTCCATCGCACTATTTTTCATCTTACCTTCCATTTTTCGTCATAATCTGGGTTACCCGAAACTATCGTGAACAGTGCCTTTTATAATGTTCATAGGGATTCACAGCGTCGAGGAACGCGAGTCGGACGGTGGGCGATATGAGAAAAGCGAAAGCGATCAAGGATATGGACCCAGTAACGTTAAAGGTTCGTGAAGATATGATTAGCTATGTAGTTTTTGAATTCTCTCCAGGTCCAAATTGAACAATTTTGGCGAACGACCTGCCCCTAGTAGGAGGAGCCCAGCTTGAGTTTCGTGTTCTCAAGTACTCGGCTCATTCCTCATTTGTTCCAACCTGGCCTAGCTAATCCATATCGATTTCCAGAAGGTGTCAACGAAAAATGCTACAAACGGACAAACAGATTTTGTGGTTTATTACAGGGTGCGTCATAGATATGGTAACAAATTTTCGGGCTTCCGTAATTTCCTTGTTTGGAGGGTTCCTCCGAATCTGTACCGCCCCTTATGTTCCTGATACACGTCCATATATCTACTGGGCTGCACTCGATCCGTTAGATTTCGAAAAACGGTGGAGCTCAGACAGACATCCAACAACCGTTCCGTCTTTGCGCGTATTTGGTGAGTTCTTTTCCGGGACCGTTCGTCGTTTCAACATTTCCCAAATGAAAGTCTCTTGAATGGCGATGCGTAGACAGGTCAACGACAAACCACAAAACGGTCGTCTTGTCACACATACGACCCCTTTTCCAAATACAATCGCTTGGGAAGGAGTACGCTACGGAACCTGCAAAAAACGAGGAAGATGACTGCTGATTGTTTGTATATTTAACCCGATGAGAAGAGTTTACTTTGAGTAAATACAATTGTATCGAGATAGTATTCGAAAGCCTCATAAGCTTCTTGACGAGAAGAAATTGGGGAGAAAAACAAATGCCGAATGCTAGTTGCGCGCGGCACGCGCTTCGCCACACTTGTTTTTGACTAAAGGGTGTTCAGCGAGCAAGAGATGTTGAGATCTCAGAGTATACGTATATTTCACACTACGGGTGCTGAAGCCGCTGAAAAGAGTTAGATCGCCTCTCGTAGCGATTTCCCCTCTTTCATGATGGTTTTGGCTATTCTATACGGAAGACCCATTTCAAGTAGCGTGATCACGCTCAAATCGCTCAGAATCGCTAGAAAATTTCAAAGAATACACGGAACCGCCGCAACCTGCACAAGACGACGAAGGACAACACGAGCAAACGCTGCAGGCCATAGATCTCATAAAAGGCAGCATTTCGCAAATCAGTTCGGCAAAAAATGAATTGCAGTCGTCAGGCGAGAAAATGAAGAGTGACTACGACACAATCAAAAGCAAGGATGACAACAAAAACATCCTGCAGGAACTGGAAAAAATTGAAGAAGAGGTTAAATACGCTGCGGTGTTGAAAGGAGCGACGGAAATGATTCTCATGCTGAATACCAAACTCACTGAAGCAGGCAGCAATGAGCGTAGACTTGCGCGAAAACTTGGAAAATTCCTCCAATCGCAAGCCCTCCTAGGAAACAGTCACGCACCAACAACACACTCGAGAATACCACAAATAATACGACCGAACTAGACTTATCCGAAATCAGGCAACTGTCAGGCACGATTCCTCCTCCAAGAATAATACTTCCGAAATTTTATGGAGACGAACAAACATTTCCTGAGTTCTGGGCGTTCACAACAATAGAGCGTCAACGGTTATTGAAAAAATGCTACTGTTAAAGGAAAGCCTTCGCGGCAAATCTGACAGAGCGATGAAGGGAATACAACTGCTACCCCAAAACTACCAGTGGATGGTAGAAACCCTCACGAAAAAGTATGGAAATAAACCATCCAATCGCGCCCGTACAGTCCAGAGATTACGAGACCTCCCGTCGGCAGATAGAAGAGCCGAAAGAAATGAAGTGACATACGATAAAATATGTGCGCTGTTGAATGAAATGCTATCAGCCGGACAAGATATCCGAGCTACAAAAGACGCCATGTGGACTGAAGCGATCTTAGGTAAATTCCACAGAGACATCGTAGAGCCAGTTCTCGTTAAAATGCGCGAAAAAGATGTTGTCAGCGTTGATACAATCATGCAAATGATAGAAACGGAAATAGCCGCAAAGTCTTACATTCAATCAAGAACCAGGCTAGCTGAGCCTAATGCGAGGATGTCTGGCAGAAGCTCGCACCCCAAATGCGTAGTTTGTGAGCAGGATAACCATTTTGCTTGGAAGTGCACATCGCCGCTCACAGTCGCAGAAAAGCGAAAAATAGTGCTGGAAAAGCGGCTCTGCTGGAAATGTTATTCGAGCCAACATTCTAGCAAGGAATGCGTCAGGCAAAATTGTACGCTATGCGGTAGGCTTCACCACAACAAACTATGTTTTTCTAGTGAAAACGCAAGCACGAGTCAGTTACACGTGCGCCAAAGGAGCGCAGCGTCTGGCAGGGAATCGAAAGGAATCAGTCAGACCGAGTGCAGCGATTATCAACAAACGCAACAACGAAACAACAACAGCTACGCAAGGAATGGAGCGATGAGTCAGTCACACCAGCAGAGACCAGAGACAGAGAATGATGCGAAAGATCCACAACACGAACCTCCACATCCAGTAGAATGAAATCGAAGAAGAAACAAAAGAGGATGACGCCATAACTAGCGAGGTTCATAGCATGGTAAATCACACTGCAATACGAAGAACATTGGATACTCAAGGTCGATACCAGATCATATTAATGACAGCCGAAGGAAGTATATGGAATTACAACACTGACAAGTTCGGGAAAGCCGTATTCTTTTTGACACACGGGCGCAAAAAACTATCATCGAAGAAGAGTTCACCGTCAAAATCGGGCTTCCAAGACTAAAGACCGAAATGTGCCTCATGTCCGGGATCGGCGGGAATACCGAAATGTTTGAGAGCAACGTAGTGAGTGTCAAAATACGAACCGCGTATGGAAAAGATCTCGACATCTTAATCCAAACGAAATCTATCCTGACTAAAGGATTTCCTTCAGTGAAGCTTAGCCCTGCAGATCAGGCATTCCTTCAGGATCGCAACATCCTAGTGTGTAATCCAAACATTCGTGGCGAAAATCAGTTGCCACAAACTCTAGTTGGCTTGGACCACTACTACGATTTCGTGCATGAAAAGGGAGAGATACTTCAAATTCCATCTGGACTTCGACTAGCTGGGACTATCTTTGGTCCAACGTTATACGGTCGCGGCTCCATGGATGCTCAAGACTCGGATATGACCGCGCCGGCAATCGCCCACTGTATCACAGCAGTGACCTCCGCTGAGCCGGAAAAGGAAATGCTAACCAAATTGTTCGAATTGGAAGGGCTTGGAATCGCACCCGAAAATGATGAGGAAAGCAAAGATTTACTGTTATATTTCAACAAATACTCAAAGCAAATGACGAAAGCAAAGATTTACTGTTATATTTCAACAAATACTCAAAGCAAATGACCTTTGATGGGGGTTTCGTTATGGCTCCCTTTCCCCTGAAGGACAACGTGATCGACTTGGCGGACAACTACTCATCAGCCATCAAGCGATTGGCAAGTCTACATCGCCAGCTTGAGAACAACCTCGAGCAGAAAAAATGGTGCGTGAAAATCTTAAACCAGTGCGAAGCTGAAGACATCATCGAAAAGGCGCATGAGAACATTGCAAACTCGGTAGGGTTATACTACATGCCCCACTCTGGGGTTTGGCGTCCCCAAAAACCGAAACCTCTACGAATCGTTTTCGACGCCTCCTCAAAACGAAAAGGTCAACTTTCGCTGAACGACGTCACACACAAGGGCGAATCGCTCATCAAGAAAACTCACGATATATTAGTCGTCAGCAGAATTAATGAGATCATCCTAACTTGTGATATCGAAGCTGCGTTTACTCAAATACGGCTTCAAAATACGCACAAAGACCTTTGCCCATTCCTTTGGCTCAAAAACCCGAACAAGCCACGTTATCGAGAAAATACTGTAGAATACCGCTTTAAGAGGGTGCCTTTGGCGCTAAGCCTTCTCCCAGCATTTTAAATATGGGCCTTCTGACATTCTTGCAATCGCGGAGCACTCCGCTTTCAAAAGAGATCCTTGACAATTTGTATGTCGATAATGTTCTCCTCGGTGCCTCTGCACCATCAGAGGCTATCTCCAAGTATAAAGAGAGTAAGGCCCTCCCTTCCGAAATCGGAATGAATCTCAGAGAATACTCGTCCAACCGAACAGAAGTGAATGACGCTATACCGCTATGCGATCGCACTCCGAGCGGGATTTCCACCATTCTTGGAGTGAAGTACGACAAAAATTCAGACAAGTTCGGAATATGCTTCAAGTTTGTGGAGAAAGACAAACTGACAAAAAGAGACGTAGTCAGCCAATTAAATTCCATCTACGACCCTATTGGCATAGTTGGTCCAATCACAATAAGATTGAAGCAACTCATGAGAGAAATATACGAAAGCGTTGTAGGATGGAAAGAACCAATACCGGAAAAGCTCGCGGCCAGGTGGAATGCAACGTGCCAAGAGTATCAGAAGGTCTCAGTGTCTCCTCCTTGTCACATAGGTATGCCGAACAACTCTTCAACCAATATGCTATCCCTCTGGGTCTTTGCTGACGCAAGTGCGAAGGCTTTAGGAACTTGTGCTTACCTACGACACACGAAATCACGAAGAAACAAGGACTGTGTCAACGTTAATAAGCGGAAAAACACGGCTTACCCCAAAAAAGACAAAGCAAACCATACCAAAGTTGGAAGTTGTAGCGATTTTGATGGCCACTCGGCTTGCTAAAAACATCACCTCTGCCATCAGAATCAAGCTCAATGAAATCAATTTGCTCAGTGATAGCGAAATTGCGCTGTCTTGGATCAAATCCAGTAGAAAATTGCCATTGTTCGTTGAGAACCAAAGCAACACATTCTCAAAATAAAAGATGGTCTCGAGTCTGTGGGAATAAAAGTGAATTTCTTTCACGTTCGCACGGCAGACAATCCGCCGGGACAAGAGGAGCAGACGCTTCCCTGATAGTTGATCTACCATGGGTGCGCGGTCCGCAATGGCTCAACAACGAAAAAATACCTACAAGGCTGAGGAGGCTAGCTGATATCCATGAACAAAAAGAAGTGGAAGAGGATACGGAAAAGCTAGGAGATTACGCTACAACAGTACAATTAGCAGGTGTGAGTACTAGCAGTAATCCCGGTATAATCTCACTTGCACGATTCTCACGCTTAGATAAGGCATTGCGGACTGTTGCGCGTGCAGGAAAAGTACTTCATGCATGGGTAATTAAAGTGAACACAAGAAAGGAGAGCCAGAGCAAATTATGCCTACAAAAGCTGCATTTGTTCGACGTCGGCTATGAGATCACCGCGAAAAATGTGAAACTAAGTGAAACTCCTCTACTTCACGAAGCACATGCTTCAGTTTCCCTAAACACGCTTAAAAAGAGGTTTCCACAGAAGAAAATCTTTCGCGATGAAAACGGACCTATTCGAAATGCATCTCGCATTCAGAATGCACCCGTCCCCTATGATGTGAAGAACCCCATTTATTTGGAGAAAAATTCTGATATCACACGACCCGTCGTAACCGACATTAACATCAAAAATGGCCATTCCAGAAAGGACCATACACTATGTTTTGCGAGGCAACGCTTTTGGATACCACGACCATGTGGGGTATTCAAGAATTACTTATAAACTGTGTCGTATGTAGAAAAGCTCAGGGCCTCCCGTTTGGAGCACCAGAAGTGCCTCCCGTTTGGAGCACCAGAAGTGCCTCCTTTACCCAAGGCAGGACTGTGTTAACGAGACCCTTCCAATCAGTCGGTTACGACTTCATGGGACCTTTCCACTCCAAATACAATGAAAAATACTACGTTTCCCTATACACGTGTCTCACGACTAGAGCATTGCATCTCGAAGTGGTGGAAGATATTTCCACAAGGGCGTTCTTGAACTCCTTTATAAGGTTCATTTCTCGGAGAGGGGTTCCCACTATTATTCGGACAGACTGTGCATATATACATGCATACATACACACACACACACATATACATACATACCTACAATACAGGGTGCGCCATAAATATGGTAACAGAGGAATTTAGCCACAAAAAACGCAGTTCATATTGATACATTGTGAACTTATGTGAGTTATTTGCTACGCATCACATCCGCAAAATGAACACACGATCATCTGATATAACCGCCTCCTGTACTAATTATAGCTTAAAGATGCTTTGGCTACTCTTCGATGGCGGCACGCAGAGTTTCTTGAGAAACTCCGGCCTGGGACTTTTTCAGTGGTTTCTTATGAGCAGCAACAGTGGTGCGTTATGAAGCATAGGTTTATCTCTCCAGTACGAACTATATCCAGCAACCCATCACATTGTGTTTCGGGAAATTCGTAGGAGGTTTGGATGCTGGGATAAAGTCGCGAACACTCCCTCAACACCAGTCTTATCCTTCTCTATTCGTGAGCGGGTGCGCCATAGCTTTCAAATTCTATTCCTCGAAAATTCTTTATTTTCTGTATTTGACTGTATTTTTCAGAAGGACCCTTCTTGAAGAGTTTTGGATTAAATTTTGTTCTTTTTTCGATCAAAATCTGCGATAACGCTCTGATGGTAGAGTTTCTAGCAAAAACTATCATCAGAGAGGGAAAATAGCTATTAGATGCGATATGACTCTTCTCAGCAGCTCCTGCACTCAAAATGTAAAAAATCAACTTTTTCTCGTCAAGGAGCTTATAGGGCTTTCGAATCTTATTCGGATACAATTTATTTACTCTGGATAGCTTCTTCCCATCGAATTAGAACATACAAACCAATCAACAGTCATTTTTCTCGTGTTTCTTTTGGAACCTTTCTCCTCAAAGCCTCTTTAGCCCATTTTGAGCAAATGTCTAGAATGACTCTTTTGTTTGAATGTAGCTTTCGGCCGGTGAGGGGCAGAAAAAACCTCCCTTGTGATACCCTTTCAGTGTTCCTAAATTAAGATGGAGCTCCGTAGATGCGCAATATTGAGCCTAAAAACGTTTTGCAAGCGTTTAGAACGCATTTCATGGGAGAGCAAAACGAGCCTATGCATCAAGGAACCGGACCTTGTTGTCATGCCTATCAGTCCACCAAGCTACCCGCTGGGCCACCGCAGGTAAGAGGTTTGGTGATCTGTTCGTTACTGGGTATAAGACAGGGAGGCATCGGTACCGTAACTCTGTTCCCAGAATCGTTTAGCAGATTTGGAACACAGATTTGAGATCAGCGTTCGAAACTACCTACGCGGGTGTACATCTCATCTTGAATGGCACTGCGACCAAGTATCCTTCCTTCAGAGTAAGGTGTATTACACATGTTATTAAAGCAAACCGTATTGAACTAAGTCCAACCAAACAATATCTACAACTTTGGTAATGGGACAAGAGAAGCGCACGCGACACGCGCCGGGAAACCCCCTAAAATTTCAAGTGCGATTATTCGATTTTGATGAGGTTTTTTTTGCATCGAACAGTTCTTTACATCGAGGTCTAGAAAACTTTACGCGTTGGTTTTAGAGGTATTCTGATTCTGTCTAAACCATCCAATATCGCCACGATTTCTTTGCTTGTTAGAGCACTCAATGTTCGGACTAGGATGATTCATTGTGAATCATGTGAACGTGTGCTAAATGTGATACCCTACGACGTAATGTTTGTAACATAGAAATCTTGCGCAATGGAGCAACAAACAGACATCCTCATTTACTGCTCACTTAACAGATCGGAAGGAAATCGGAACTGAGTCTGTGTAGGCTTCTCAAAATCAAACCGCTCTGTCTGAAGTCACAGTCCACAATAATTTTGGATTATCTGGTTTAGATGGGTAGCGGAAGTGCTAGTCAAGAATAATGCGAAAGTGGCGAGGAAAACCCGCAAATCGGTGTATTTAGAGAAATGTAAGGTTTCAGAAACGAAGTAAAGTTAGGGTTTGGACGAGAATGTTACGAAAAAGCTGCATGGAAGGGGTACCTGGACAAGCTGTTCAAACGAGCACGGCGTTGCATACAGCTGGATGCAATATGCAGCGTGCATGCGAGGTGTGGGTACCGGTGCGAATGGTGTGTTCTCTGAAGCTTTTACAGGGCTTTGACAACTCGTCCGCTAGGCGTGTACGTCTGCTAAGCCGTTTTGGGCCCTTATTAAGTCCTATCTTGACTGTTTTCGATCCGACAGCGTCCTTTGGGCTTTCTTTGGGGGTCACAGTTTGATTTCAGGGAGAGAGCTCAGAAACCATTTCTAACGTGAACATCATGCCGGTTTCTTGAAGGCACAGTTTCTGAGTTCGCGTTAATGCAAGAGAAATCTTTTCCTTCTAGCAACACAGAATTGAATGTGGGCAAGAGATATTAACCCATTGACGACCACGGCGTTTTGCGGGAAAACGCCGCGAGGGACCGGCACGCTTTTCGTCCACCCGCGACTGCAGCCGTTTTGTGGACTTCATGGTCCAGTATGACCGCTTTTTCAAGTTTATAAGAGAAAATTATAAGTTCTTAGGAATATTCATTTGAATGGGTTTGGTAAGAATGCCCTTATTGAGTGATTATTGATCTTTTTATGGAACCGGCACTCGTTCTAGTGGTCATTCAATTATGAGTTAAATCATTACCAGAAATCGCTTCGGGGAACTTTTATTTGCGTTACGTTGGGAGCTTTGCCTTTGGTCGATAACAGCGAAGATGCTATTGATGACCGTCTTTCAGAAATATCTCATTTTTTGAAATTGTTCAACGAACGAAAAATTCAACAAGCTAATGTACTCCTTCGAAAAAACACCTTTACCATTGTAAAATTAGAAGATTTTCTAGGAACAGCTGTATGTAGTTCCATTTAGGCCTGATGTAATGTTTTGAGTAGAAAAATTGTAAAAAAATTGGAAATATAGATGAATAAAACAAAAAAAATACAACTGCAGTCCACATGTGGACTGCACGGTCCCACATGGCCGAAAACGTGCAGTCCACATGTGGACTGCATGGTCGTTAATGGGTTAAGGGATGAATTGAATTGCAAGTGACCATGTAGTCGTTGAGATCATGAGCTGATAGATGGGTCATTTTTTTTTGAATGGCAGGAAGAGACAAGTAACTCGCGCCTGTGTTAGCACCGTGGTGAATGGCTTTCGTCTTGCTTTACCGTCATTTGCTTTTGTGAATTGTTGGTTAGTCTAGAGATGCTTGGCACAACTGCACACACTCCATCATTTTATTATCTCGCACCTTCAAATCTTTTGCATGGACAACCGGAAACACCAGTGGTTTCCCATCGAGGTTAGGTTGGATAAGTGATATTGCTTGGGGTAATGCAGAATATTTGCCTAACATACCGAATTCACCACTAATTGTATGGACCTTCCTTCAAGGTGGTCATCAGCGAAGAGGCCACACATAAATGTTTTGGGACTTCCTGTATGCTCTATATATCTATATACGGAGCGCCAATTTTGTGTGTCTGTATGACGTTTTGTCTGCCAGTCCGCAAAAATCACATGGGTGCGATGAGAAGTGTGAAATGCCACCTCGATGAGGAACGTGCTGTGAAATAGGAAGTCTACCAAAACTAATTAAATAGATCCCCTGCCAGTACGGATCGTTTTTGGTTCTTTCCAATCATAGGGCGATCAAACCTCCAGAAAGGATAGGAGGTAAGATGAGAAAACTTCTTCGCTGGTGTCAGGTATCATCAAACATTCTGCAAAATTAAAAGAATCAATTATCTCACTAGTAAACCAGTACTTTATCTTTATATTTAGTACTTCACTCTTAATGCGAGATTCCCAGAAATGAAACCTAAGACGAATTTTGTTCGGAGCATTGGTAAAGGAGCTTAGATATTGTTTCTGTTTTTCTCGAGTAAGATCGTGGATAAGCGGTTGTGGACATATGATGCAGTCATTAGCGTACGTAGCTAACCAGGGAGAGCTAGTCTGGTGACCGTGGGACTTTGAGTGGAGACCCAGATAGATCGGTAGAGTCTCGAATGCTGTTCACGAAAAGATTAACTGAAAGTGCAAAATGGTTTCCCTTAAAAAGTTATGGGGGCTCGAAATTCGCTTGGCATAAGCATTAATTGGATATGCGAACTCGTCGCTTCAGTATCAAGCGCCGACGTGGCATAGTGGTAGTGGTCTCGTTTCATAGACGTAGGTACGAGTTTGCTCTCCGCCACCGTCGGCATTTTTGCTAAGTGTTTTTCATACCATTGAAGACTCTCTAAACCTTTTCTGACATTTGTTTAGGTGAAGGCTCTATTCCTGCTTTTATTTTCTCTCCTCGCCCTTATCCAAGGAGAGTAGTTCTGCACGTCAATTTTATGACTCTGTTTTAGTTTGAACTTCAAGAAACATGCAACAGAAAGATACTAGAGATAAGTTAGATGCCAGCAAGAAACTCAACAATGATGGAAAAACTTTTGAAAATGCAACTCGTTCAGCCTTGAGCCGATTGACTGTTTTGTCACCGGATGTAGATAATCAGCATGTATAAGATAAGAGGTGCAGTTCGTGAACAACATGTGTGCTTCGCGCATTTTTTGTGGTTTTTCCATTTCCAAAGTTGAATTTTTTGCTGGTATCTACCTTATCTTTAGTATCTTTCTGTTGCATGTTCTTGAAGTTCAACTAAAACAGAGTAATACAATTGTCGTGCAGAACTACTTTTCCTGGATAGGGGCGAGGAGAGGAAATAAAAGCAGAAATAAGGTGTTTACCTGAACAAATGTCAGAAAGGGTTCAGAGGGCCTTTGATGGAAAGAAAAAACACTTTGCAAAAATGCCGACTAGGGCGGAGAGCAAACCCGCATCCTACGCCTATGAAGCGAGACCACTACCACTATGCCACGTCGGCGCTTGATACTGTAGCGACGAGTTCGCATATCCAATTAATTCTACCGTCAGGCAATTTTCGAGCCCCCATAACTTTTTGAAGGGAACCATTTTGCACTTTGATTTCCATTTTCGCAAACAGCATTCGAAACTATCGATTTATCTGGGTCCCCGTTCAAAGTCCCACGGTAATTAGTCTACCCCTCCTTGGTAAGTGGTTTCTCGAACCACGAACTGTTTTCACCACCGATGACTGCTTTGTACCATCGTTTCCGTATTGAAGTTCAAACAGGTTCCTAAAACTCATCCGGAACTGTGTCTTCAGAAGCCTAATGAATATCCTTTTCGCAGTCGTTTCAGAATCGCATTAGAACTACGCCCCATTCCTCACGAGGACATTTTCAACACGTCCCAGCACTCTAATGTACGACGATCTGGCTCTCCAGAATTGCTCGTGCTCGACTATGATGAACAAAGTAGGTGTGCATTTCGTGCCCCTTATTGCTTACACGGAATCAATATCGTTAAATAATCTTTATCTATAGAGCGAATAATGTGTTGGCACTCTACATCAACGAATACTAGTGCCTCAGTTGTTGCCGCACGATATGAAAGGTCTGAAATGTTCCGGCTGCCCTCGGATGTGACGACTGACTTTTTCCAAACACTGGACTGGTCTCAAGTTCAAAACCATGTCAAAAATGCAGCTCCATCCCCAGTACCGCCATCAAATCCACCTCATCGCAGTCCTTCAGCTTCTTCTCTACCTCCTCCTCGAGGTGAAGGTCAAGCAGCAGATCCATTCGCATTGTTCACAACTTTATCCGATAATCAGCCTGCCTCATTATCAATGGTTACGTCGCCCAGTTGGAGTATCCCACGGCCACTCGTGAGTTAAAATACAACTGCATAATATCAGTGGAAAAAGCTCGATCATAAGCTTTTCTTGGAAAAACTTATTAATAGGAGGTAGCGCTATTTTAGGATATAGTCAAATTCAGTTTTTTTTATTTCGTCTCGAGGTGGGCTTGCGATGCCATCAAATATAGTTCACAGAATTTCACCGTTGGCTATGGTAATCAAACATAAGCGTTCACTCGATCAGCGAGACGTACATCTTTGTTTTGTCCAGGTTCCTACTTTCAAGGCTGGTTTTTATTTATCCCATTCAGTGCTCTTCTCAGTCGATTCATACGTTGTTCCTCCTCGTAGGCATATCAGTGCATGTGTGTGTGGAGATTTCGTGGGTGCTGCTGGTATCCTACGTGCTTGCTCAGCCAAATTTGCAGTCCAGGACTTCGCTTCGCACTAGCTAATCATTGATGTACCCCATAGTGGAACAGATCACATCATCTTTGTTTGAATGTTTTGCGCGACTGATGTCGCCGTTCCTTCGGAGTTCTACACGGTCCCTCATCACATGCACGCTGAATTCTGTTTTCATGTCGTAGAGAGAGAGCCGATCACGATCATCGAACACCATTGTGATAGTGCTAGGGAAGCAGAGAGCTCGGACTGATAGGGCGCGTAAAAGCGAAAGAGCTGAAAGACATCATCAACCAACGTGCGAACTTGCCAATCTTTGTCAAGACGCGATAAAAGAAGATCTCAAAGAAAAAAGTGATGCTGATTTGGTCGCCGAGATGGGAACAGCTCGCAGTAACTGCGAGTTACAGGTACAAAATGGTTTGTTTTTGGTGCCTAAATGGAATATGCATTACATCCCACAAGTCATTTCAACAAACGGTGAATGTGTAATACGGTAAGCAGAGCTGTACATGCAAGAGGCAGAAGAGCATATAAAATTTCTTGTGATTCCAATAATAGCCGCACCGAAGGGCACTATGGGATACAAAAAAGCAGAACTTGTTAAATGCGAAGCCGGAGGGGTAGGAAAGCCAGTGTTTCCGAAGTCAAGACTATCAAAATAGCGCAGATGTAAATCGATTGGGTGAACCTTCAGTAAAAAGGCAGCGGAGCAAGACCTATAGCAAGAGTTACGCATGTCCAGCACGCATAAGGACGTGCTCACTCTTTTCATTTTTTTCCTGGTCTCTGCGCCTCAATTGAACCGAGTTATGAATACATCTGAAAAATACCGCCCATTTTGAGAAAGCTCCCCCCACAGCACGTGGGTGTCCTCCATCTGGTTTGTTGACCCAATCCTCACCTTTGAACATTTTTCCTCGGTGTCTGCACTTCTTCGACGCAAAAATGTTTGACTGTTGGGACCGCCCACTCCCGCACTTGCCCCGCCCCCCATGAGCGGAGCTCTGCAAAGCTCGTACATGCTTTTATTGATTTTGTCTCTGAAGGTGACCTCTGAAGGTGTTTTTTCAGGTAAAACCGGATTGTGCGACACACAAACATACATACATACATACATACATACATACA
>UZAF01000121.1:0-15062 GCA_900617895.1 Haemonchus placei | reverse complement strand
TGTGTGTGTGCTTTTGTGTATATGTGTACGTGTGTCGGTGAGTGGGTGTGAGTGTGTCTGTTTCTCGTAAAAAAGAGTAATGTTCGGCCCTAGCCAGGCAATCCTACTGGTAACGGATGAGAGTCGACAGTAATAATAAGTGGTTGTAAGTCTTAATAATAAGTAATAAATAGTAGTGAGTGAAGACTCACAGTAGTAGAACACTTGCGGTATCGGAAAGATCATCAAGTTCCAGTAGGTTCCCGCAAACCAAACATGTGATACCGAGCGGAGCGAACCTTAACTCTGCGTTATAAGGGTGTCTGAAGAGACGTTGGGGTTGTACTCACCACATAAGCGTCTCAACCCATCGCATAATAACGGCGTCTAAAATCACGAAGAAGTCGACGACGATTCGTGCTCGTTCGCCGAGTTGTGAGATCACGATACCGAAACCCGTACAGAAAACAATAATGCCTGAAATACATGGAGGTGGTGTCAGCAGACCAAAGTAAAAAGGCTTCAATTTTCTGCTCTTGTACGGAACCGTTTTCGGGATGCGCCCCCCACATTCAACTCAATTCAGGGTCGTGGCAGCGGTTTGCATGCGTGTACGGCCTATGCACGACTGGCGGTGGCTAGCCTATGTATTAGACAGTGCTTTTATCCTCCCACACGAAACGGGCACAAGTTAACTGACCCCAGAGGGGCGGAAGGCTCGGTTGGCCTGGGCAAGAATCGAGCTGGGATTCGAACTGCAGACCGTGTGCTAGTGCGCCCCTGGCCCCTACACCACCTTTTGCACGGAGATGAATCCGAAAAAATAGATTCAACCTGTGAGGCAGGTAGAACTCACCGAGAATGTTCATGCCACGAGTTGTGCTAATTGCTTTCTTCATGATGATGACATCGTCGGAGGCGTTTTTCGAGATTCGCGGCCTCTGTGCCACATACGTCGTCTGTACTCGCTCGAACGTCGCCTGGATGATGTTCTCGGGAAACATATTCCTGAAACGTTCTGGAGTACGTCTTAGCTAATAAGGTATCCCAGGATATATCATGCAGAAGTTCGCAAGCTTTCTTCGAATAAGTTGATGAGCGAAGTAACATTGGTTCCGGCTTTATTATAGTCAAAGACCGTCTAGACGATGTCTGAATACCTAGACATATTTCCTCAACGAAAGCTGATAAGATGCTGTTTGTGTTGCAGAGCCCTTTCTTGTGTGACATGGCCGAACCACCAACTTTTGTCCGCCTTCGAGAGTGTTCAGTAAAGAAGGGAGAGTAGAGGATTTTTAGTGACGCGATGAGAGTCGGCAGCAAGCGGATGGCATGGAACAACTTGAGCAGCTTCGAAATAGAAAGAGAGAGTATTCAGAGTGATATGTCCTTTATGGAACTTGTTAAATCGTAAATTTCCATATAGACTACTCAGAGGGCCTTTATTTTCATAATACAGTGTAACGCTTGGTAGACCGCAGTAGCACCATGGCAATTTCACCATCAATGAAGGGCTCGAAGTCTTTTAGCAGTGAAAAATTGATCTTTTATCAAATAATTACCAGTTTTTTATAATAATATCGTCACCCTCACCTCACTAGATCCAGAAACGTATCCATAGGCGAAACGTCAGCATCGACAGGTACCTCGGCTAGATTGCCAGCTTTTATAGAAGGATCACCGGGATGTATCGTCATAACAAGGAATATTCCTAGCTGGAAAAGCTTTTATATCAACAGCTATCAAACAATAAACATGATTGGAGGCAAAATAGAAAACATGGCCTATTAGATGACAGCACTGGTGCTGTTGGGTATCGCTTGTTTTAGTCTCTCCCTAATCTGTCCCTAAGACAGTTCAAGTAGTTCCCAGGAACTCTTTCGCCCTTTTTCAGACTCACAAAGTTTTGTGATATTCGAAGCAAATAAGAAAGGAATAATCTAAATAAAAACACAAGTCAAGGTAAAAGAAGAAAAGCATCCAAAAACTCTAGACAGGTTAATATAAGTGAAAAAATTTAAATTATAATGTAAAGATGTAATTTTTTTCAATCAAAAAGGCCCCTTATACTATATTTCGAAATAATCAAATTGAAAGCAAAAATATGAGTAGGCATACAAAAACGAACCAGTGTTGCAAGTACAGTTGTGGTAAGATAGTAAAGCACGGTGGCCAAACCCATTTGTCCCGATTCCTTCGCGTCCATTTGAGCCAGAGCTAAATGGTTATAGGAATCATCATATTAATCACTTACTTTATTTTTCATTCATTTATTTATTTATTCGTGGTGCGAGTAGGAATTTGTGTGGTATTTTTCCAAAAAAAAGAAGTTCTTTTCATCTTCAAAATAATAATACCTCGCTATTTTGTCAATTATTTCTACCGGTATCTAGAAGAGTACATCAATTAATAACATTTATATTAAGTAATACGGTTAAACTTTGAAAAAAACTCGTTTGAATGCCAGAAATAGCAACTATTCAGATACTTTTATCACATAATAATGACAAAGTTAGTATTGAATTCGATAACGGAAGTGATATTTTCTGTTTCAAGGCCATCAGACTTCTCATAATGATACCAGTATTTCTTATGCTTGATTATCAGGAAGAGCTTCGAAAAGGGAAGAAACCGGTTCTGCCTTTTTCTATTACTTCACAGCCACTTCGCAAGTAGTAAAAAAGTGTAAGCACGGCTCAAATAGTAAGGAGTAGCGAATGTTTCTTACCGGAAATGAGCGACGAGAATATCAGCGGCAAAATCATCATCTTCAGCACTTGCATGAATATCTCGCCAGGAAAATTAATAAGTTGAAGTGTTTCGGCTGAAAGATTCAGTGGACGAAGACCGAATCCCAGCGTCACTCCGAGCACTACCGACACGATCGTCATCACGAGCAGTGTGTTGTCGCGACAAAATCGTCGTACGTGCAAGCAAGCCCTGGACATACTTTTGGTGACTGGGCGGCAAGCCACACACGTACGGCGGTGCCTGAAATGACTTGATTGTTGAGAGAACTTGCTGGAAAAGTACGATATGTCAGATAGGAAAGGCAAACCGATCAGAACCATTCAGAGTTTCTAGACAGCCAGGGGGATGGAGGAAAAATCGCAACTTCGCGCTTCTGCTCTTGGCTACTACACGGTTATGGCTACTTAACAAGCTGATGGAAAAGAACAAATAAATGGAGAAAACATAAATCACAAGTAAGACAATAAGAGAGTTTGAAAGGTACGAGAAAAATAGGAAAGGAAGGAAAAGAGGGAAAGACTTTGAGTGCGTCAACTTCCTGCTGGCAAAAACATTAACTTAGGGAACCCGGATGGGGCAGTGGCATGCAGCTCCTATACAACAATCATCGTTCATAGCTCAACCCCAAGGCCTTGTTCGTGCTCTTTCAACTGTTAAAATTGATTGGTCTTCGTCAAGGAGAGCAAACCATAAATGGAGGGCAAACCATCGTTCGAGAGCTACTACGACAGATTAAAATTGAAAATTAGTATACTTCAGAAAGAGAGGAACAGCACACAGGCAGATTAATTTTTATAAATCTCAACTGAGCGCTATGAGAACGATTTAAGGGCTGCGGAGAAACCTTATACATAAATAAATTTAATTATTACACACTATGTCATTCTTATCGCATGAGATGACTCATGTGATAAGAATACACCGGAAGTTTATGCGGAAAAGGCATTTACGATAACAATAGCTGTAAATAAGTAGTCTTTTTGCATACCCGCCCTCTCGTCTGGTACTGTAGTTCGGCGAATTTGAAAGGATACGCCGCATCGTCGGAAAAGAAAAGGGTCTTCACAACCGTTTCGTCGACGAATTATTATTCCATTGAAACCTTTTATCCGAAGGTAGAAAGGAAATGAACAGTGATGGTAGCAGGACAAGGAGCAGATGATTGATCAGCAAATGTCATTCCTGATCGGGAAGCTAACAGCAAATTTGCCGAGAAAAGTTCATTAGGAGGCCATTCTACACCTCATATGTAATACAAACTGAACACATTTGTAGTAATTCGAGGTGTGTGCCCAACCTCATCTGCCTTTGTTGATGGGGCAAACCCTGACTGCGAGGACCTTTTTAAGCCGCGATGGTATTTACATCTGTTGATGTCGTATGGAATACGCCTTGCAGTAACGATACTTCTTGTTTGGCAGCTTCCTGATGCATTTTCAGAACCTCGGGGATTCCCATGCTTCATTGGTCATGAGACATCTACATCAGTTAGACAGCTACACACTTTCAGTTTGAACTTTTAAAACTGAATTGGAGTATGATCAAAGGAACTCTCCTCTAATGTACAAATACAAGAGGATACATGTCGCCTCATTGAAGAACCGCGTCAGGCGATACTAGTAGTGGTCGAAGGACGGCATATCATTTTTTCTACTTCATTATATTTCCATTTGAGTTATTCCACGGACCATTAGAGAGTTCTCTGAGTAGCTTGCCTAGTCAATGAGAGGGTCATAACTATTCAGAAAACCTGCATTTCGTAGTGTACGCTGGCTGAAACATTGTCCAGGAACTAAGTTCTCCCATTGTAATAGTAAAGCTCGCATACATCATTTCATGTATGCTTTCTGATTCTCAGTGGGACTATGAAAGGGTTGGAATATAACAACTGAAATGAGCAGTCCCAGTCGATTATTCAGTGCAGTACAACACAACTGAAAGCTACCGTAATTTTATCAAGCAGAAATTGGGAAAAAGGAAGTAGGAACAACATGGGTTCAAATAATTGTTGCTGTTCTGACGCCATGAACACGCACATGGGGCTGGTGTTGGCTTCAGTGCACCAGACAAGGAAGGGCCGTACAACAGCATTGGAATGGTCGGAGCTGTCTTCGAAGCGGAACGAAATGATCTGTGGAATGGAGCGCCGACCAAATGATCGATGCTTACAAACAACTGTCAGTTGGAGAACTGTACGCGAAAGCATCGAAAGAGTTTACAAGTCATTGCAGTCATTCCAGGAGGAGTTCAAGATGTAGCCGAAGGCAGCGAAAACAGTGCGAATGATATTCCTGCGAGACTTCGTAAAATGAAGTGTTTCGGGAGCAATTGTGATGATTCAACTGAAATAAGCTCTATAAATTTGCTCGAGCGAAAAAAGTGGTGCAAAACTTTCTTCTGAAGAGAGTATTTCAATGAACTTGACATTCGATAGTTCCCATTAAAGCGCAAGCGTTACCAGAATTTCTCATGGAATGGATAAAAGAAAAATTGCGTGATGTCTGAATCGAGTGAGGGTCAGAATAGTTATTGTTCTAAGATTTCAGGTTCGAATAATCAATCAGAAACATTTTATTAAAGATTTTAATTAAGTAGGACAGCTGTGGTCTTCTTGTAGTATGTCTATACAGTAAAGTTCTGGTTTTCTTAATGTGCGGAAGAAATGCGGAAGTATAGATTGGGAATAGTTCATCGGTAGTGAAGAAAGCGAGAGAATTCGCCGATTTCGAGAAAAACGTGGCTCCTCAACAGTAGGGAAAATAGAGGCTGGAGTAGTTTGCCATGACGGAAATAACACGGAGGGGTATTCGGACGCGATTTCAGTTATTGCAATTGCACAAAGAGCTGACTACATCAAGGCAGAACTGCATAGAAATGCCTTTCTCTATCGCTATGGGTCAGACAAGTTGCTTGAGCCACCTACATAGATTCCCTTCTGAATGGTGCAGCCTCTGCAATACCGGTGAAACTCGTCCGAGTAGCCTTTATAACTCACTGACTATGCCGTTTTCCGACCTAATAGTGCCAGAAATGGTATAAGCGGACCCCTCAAATTCATCCTGTGAGGGAATCTCAGAAACCGTTTTTATCGTGAACTGTGCCTTTAAGCATCTGTTTTATGCTAGTTGGATCCATGCTCATGGATCTGCTTGCTACTTTTCCGTAGTGTCACGAGCATTCTACTCCTTCTACCAATGCTTCTCAGAGGGTAGCTAGTTGTGGGCGTCATCTGCAAGCCTCCTATTCTGAGATGTAGTCGTTATGAAGAATAACTTAGCAGCGAATATTGTCGTTGGAGAGATGAATTCAGTCAAAAAAGCTGAATCTGTAACCAGATCGTCCCGAGACCACAAGATCGAGTTTCCAGAATCGAAAAACGGTTCACTAATGCAGCTAAAGCATTGCAGCCATTAGACACGGATGTTTGAATAGATTCTAAGTAAATGTAAGTGAAGTTACATCATTCGTGAAGATGTCTGGATGGTTCCTGGGCCCTTCCAGCTTGGCCAGAACGCCTCACATGGGTATGAAAAGGTGTATCAAATGAGATAAACTTCTCATCATCATTGACACAATCCTTTCTTTTTGCTGGTTACTTCCGGTGGCTCTACTATTCGGCAACTCTGAGTCAACTAGCGAGAAAGGACTTCATGTAACGATATCCGAGTACTGTAGAGTTATTGTGTACGGTATTCAATCAAAAAATCGGAATTGACAAGTAAATGAGTAATTAATCATATCTAGATGAAAACAGTGTGGGAATTGGAATTGGGTCTGTCAGATCTCGATTGAAAAGGTGGCATACTGAGCGGCGGGTAATCATATCATATCAGCAACACAAACCAGTCCCCTGCGCACGGTACAACACTCCTACGAAGGGAATGAATCAATAAGCCAATACCAATCAATACCAATTTTGTTCTCACTATCAAACGACTTTCATCTAGCAGAAATGTGAAGAGAATCGAAGAAGTATCCTAACAGTAGCTGAAGTTGTTTGGTTTTTTCTTCTAACAAATTCTTCCCGCAAATGCCTTGTCCCACAATTAGAGGTGCGTGAACTCTCAGATTTTAAATGGAGCACAACAAAGTTCAAGGAGGAGTAAGAAAGGTATAAGGACTAGTTCGAGTCCCGTTCGAGGTCAAGCGTTTTGCTAATAAGTCGCCATACTTCTGACCGAGACCCTCTCATCGGGCGCCGTAGTGAAGCAACAGCAATTGACACGAAAGAAAATGTGGAGTCAGAATGTTCAGGTCGTTAGTTTACGTACAAAACATATGCGTGAAATTCTGGTAGCATGGTATGGTGCTGCTAATTCAATATTCCAGCAATCCTCACTGATTCCGGTTAGTAATGACGCACATTCGGCGGCGCTACACTAGTTGAGCCGCCTAACGTTTCTCAGTATGAAAGAACAAACTTCCAGTGAATGATGTGGTAGGCATGGCATTCAGTCGAAAGTGGCCATTGCAAGGGTATGAATCTTGTGGTTCCAACAACCGAATACGAAAAAGCTCTGTTCTCATCCCTTCGGGTATAATGACGTTCTGGGACTACGATTGAGTAAAGGCAAGGGGAGGAGGAAACGCACTATGTATCCCCACTTTCTCTCGAGAGCCGATCCCATACCCACCCAGGGTTCGCCAGTTACGTAGAGCAGCTCCTCTTAATCCTATCCAAGGTTCCTTTTATCCTGGCCTTCAGTATAATGAAATGGGCCGATTTTTAAGCGGGCGCTCCAATTTCGCTTTCTTCGCTTTGGGACTCGTCACAGAATCCGGCAGCTGGCCTACTTATTCAAACAGCTCTGAAATACCGAAAGATTAAGTTTGCAAAATGACTTCGGCGCGTCTACCTCTGGAATCCCATATCGCTGTTCAGTTGCACTTTCTTTACGATTCGTTTATGCCTTCCTGGGCAAACTCCGCCGACCATTCCAATGAAGCGACCGCATTCCTTGCCTTCCTTTCCTGGCCGGAATGCTAGAAAAAGGTTGAAATGTCTTGGGAACGGACGGAAGAGAGGAAGAGAGCGCCGCGAAGACCTCCATTAAAAGGGAGGCTCAGTGAGAACCTCACAGAGCAAATTCTTTATCATCATGCATCTCTCAACCTCTCGAACCCTTAAATTTCGCCCGGTAGCCCTTCTTCTGGGCCTTAGGAGGGGTTGGCGGACCTACTAAGCTGGTATCCGGAGCTGCAATTCCTCATAGCTGCTTGCAGTGTTTGGCCGCGGCACTGCCCTTTCTCTCCCGAGCGTCCCTTTGACTCTTCCCCTCCCCCTTTGTATCACTGTATTATCCTTTTTATCTATCTATCCATTTTATTTGTATTAGAATTGTACTATATATGCTATACTATTGTTAATTTAACGCTAACTGCTTCTCACCTTTACGTCAACTGTGAAAATAGATAAGTAAATAAACACCATGTACAGCTTCGTAAAACGATCTGGTTTCACTTCGATTAGAGTTGTGTCCAACCCCAATATTGTTACCAAACTGATAAAAGGGAAAAATAGTGATGGGAAGGGTAATTTCTTCGGGACTATGCTGAACCCTGCTCCTTAGCACTGCCCATTGAACTCAAAATATGGCCGAACTCAATAAAGCCACCCCTTCGTGGAAGAAATTTGGGGTTGTACCGAATCCGAGTGCTCCTGTGTGAATGTTGACAAGGGAAACTGTCATTGTTCGACATTGTAAATTTCATGGTAATACAGATGTTGTTTGTTGGCTTTGGGGCCGTTGTCTGCCACATCCGCCACTTCCATCACATGTGTTTGTGGTGAACTGCCCCCGCTCAAAACACAATTTCTTAGACTGCAATCCGAACCGCCGATAGCTCTCTCTTTTATTCCTTGTCTTTATTTCCAGTTTCAAAAATTCATAGCCTGTTTCTTCATAATATTTCACCCTTTACGACTCTTTTTCCGAAAGCTTTCGTCGCTCCTCTTCGGCATGACAGATGCGTCCAACAACGTATCGAACCAGTCAAGTGGTTAAATTACAATCCATGTTCACAGTTATAGACCAAATTCGAAAAGAATTTGCCTCGGGATCCGAAATGTTAAAAGTTCGTAACTTTGAAAGGCAAATAGTTTTATTTCTTTCCATCAGAGGGTTTCTTTTAAGCAGAATTCAGCCCAAGCTCTATTTGGGTTGGTAAGCTTTGCTTGAATTGCATTGGGTGGGGTCCTGGACTAGTAGAAGACAACTGGTAACTGAATAAACTGACGACCAGTTGCTTATGCCCCCATAGTAGCTCTTCCTCGATTCCCTTCATGTTTTTAAATGACCTGGTAATCATTACCTCTGGGTTCCATTTTATATATGTTGTTCGAACTTCTCGAGTTGCCTACCAGTCAGCCAGTCAGCCAGATGTGAACTCGTTCACACATCAGGATTCAAGCCATCTGTTGCTAGTTTTTCGTATCAAAAAGGAACTTTCCCTAGGGCCATAAAAATGAAACGACCCCGCTGATTGAATGGCGGCGACGCATTCAATTAGAGCTCCATCAGTAAAGAAAACGGCGACCTCGATCTGATTGCGTGATCGTGGGGAGGAGAAGTTGGAGTTGAAGCTTGTGGTCTTTCGCATATAAGAGACACATGCTCTGAGAGGGCCGCAAGTACGAAGCTTCACACTTCAGATCTTAGGTTTTCTTAGGTTTCTCTTTGTGCCTGACACTTCAACGAGCCGGTTAGCCATACCAGGCAATCTTCTGCCGTCTTCTAATATGAATATGAATACTTGATCCTGAACCTTGCCTTACCACATTGTACAGGCTCTGCCAATGACTTTCCGACTGTCGTTTCGTGCCACATTGAGGTTGAAGTAATGACATCGTGCACTGGTTTTTATTGATACATACAAAGGTTGTTCATGATCTTTATGGGGAGGCGGTGAAAACATATGTATCTGCTTCAGAGAATACATAAAAATGACTTTTTAAAACTAAGGACATGGGGGTGTGGCCAAAAACAGCTGAGCGAATACCACTAGCGGAACGACTTTGCTTGGGAAAGCCACTCTCATACCTGAAAATTTCCATTTACTTCCTGAGTTTTTTCATACTTTTCTCTTCTGGCTTTTCTGTTCTACGTTCTTTGGAAATTATTTGAATAGTGACTGAACATACAAATTTTATAAGGCCATTCTTTTCCAGATGTTTTGTCCATTTACGGTTATTGAAAAATTTTATAGGAGCGTGAGAATGAGATTCGCTAGTGAAAATTATGTAGGCGAGTCAGCCAGCCATTTCCATGTTTTCGTTCTAGTCGTCCACGCGAGCAGATGCATCTCTTACATCAAGCTAATCCGCTTTCTCATTTGTTACTCTGCTTGGGAAGTAATTGGGGACAAAACAGCCAAAATTTAGCTCAGTTACAAGATTGCACCGTCGTCCGATATTGCTTTGAACTACTTTTGAGACAGTGATCGTAAAATGTTAGTACTAGTGTATAGTATACAGAGCAATAGTGGGATTTCGGTATGAGATTGAATTTCTCAGTTTCCCCTCTCGATTTTCGTTTTTGTCTTACATGAACTCAAAGCCTAGCTGACACTATACTTACCATGAGACGCCTGTTGTAAGGGATAGGGTTGGGAGGTGGGGGAGGAAGAGATTAGTCAGCCACACACTCTTGGCCCGTCTTGACACCTTCTCGCTTGAATAACTTTCGTTATTTTGAGCTCCGGGGTGAACAAGCTATTCTCTCTCATTACTTCAGGTGGCACTGTACTTATAGATAGGAAAGAAGGAGTGTAGTAGAGCCGCGCAACTGCACGCTATGTCTATGAGTTGGTGAAAAAGAAGGCAAATGAGCACCGTTCAAGGGGTCCAGCTTCTCTTCCCTCAACGACTGCAGTATCCCACAGCCGTTTCTTCCTTTTAGGAATGAATTTAGATACAGAGAAGGCTTAATGATTTGCAAATCAGTGTGATATTTAATTATCATAGTTACTGTTCCTGCAAGAGGACGCAAAGGCAGAGAGCGAACCTCTGTTCGACCCTTGTCCTTAAGTAAAACGAAAATCCATGATATACACATAGTTCTTACCGTAGGGCGGCTCTGGGTCCCAGCTCGAAAGCCTGGTTGTGACGCAGCGCGGCAATAAAACGAAAACGAAAAGACATCATCCGTTGAATTTGATTTCACATTAAGGGCATTGTACGAACCGGATTCCTGCCCCGAGTTTTCGTGATTGTTTCTACCAAGGCGTGTTACTTCTTTACTCATTTTGGATTCTCACTTCTGAAAGTTATGCTATAGATAGTAAGCCAGTGTAAAAGGTGATATTTCAGGGGTAGTGTTCGAAAGGCTGAGTTCGTCGCTCAAAGGCAACATTGGAGTTCGACTTGCTGGACTACGACAGCGTTTTCGACCACGAGAACGCAGCGCGACAAATGTTCTTCCATGGCACCAGTGAGTTTTTCCCTTGTATTTCCTAGACTTCATGACTTTTGAGTATGCTTTGAGTGTTTTTCAAGTGTATTTCAATCTCATCATTCTAACTTGTATGCGTTGACTACATACTTATCGATCTGTATTCAACCCATTGGTTGAACATCGTTATTTCTTGCCCGTCATTATGCATCCCACAGCGCTTATGTTCTCGGCTACGTCAGCTTTTCTCCTAGTAGAGTTGAGCTTCATTTGAGCAAGTTAAGAGCTGTGTTAGAGCATTTATGTGAGAGAAAGTAACCGCCTACTATTCAAATGATCACGGACATTCTTATATGAAGTTCGGAGTTAAAGACGCAGGGAACTTTTCAAAAGATTGTCGGTGAAAATTGCGCTAAACATATAGGAGGTGTTTGAGAAAGGGATGGTAATGGCTTCTTATACACTTTTTCATTGTAAACAAAAAAGGTTTTGAAGAATTAAGTTGGTTAGTTAAATAAAAATTGATAACACTTGCGTTCGATAGTGGAAATCTATTATCGATGAGATTGAGAAACAAATTTGCTGAAAAGTGATATGTAGGTCTGCAATGTTCACGGTTTTCGCCGGCTTACTCCTACTGGTCTTCGGCTTGATCCCGCTTGCCTCTACGATCATACTTGTAATGCAATCTACACTATCTATAGAGAAATCGATGTTCATTTTTCTTGTCGGTTTCCATAAATGACGACAATGTAGTTGTCGAATGCTTTAGTATGCGTTGTATTATACAAATTCGACAGACTTTGGTTGACCCCTCTCTGGCAGTAGAACTTCCCAGGCTCTTCTCTCTCTGATACTGTGTTATTCTTGCCCCTGCTACAGCTTTTCCTTCACATAAACTTCCTCCGTCCCGAAAGTGGCCTGGATCCCTTCATTAAGTGGAAACATTCATCACTAATTGTGGCCAGTAGATCAGACTTGCCATTCATGGATGCACTCATTTGTATATTGATTTTACAAGCAGTCTAATTAACGGACCAGGGAGATAGACAAGCCGATATGGAACGCTATGGCAGAAAAGCTTGTTATTTGCTTTTAAAAGCAGAAAATAGTAGTCTCTTGAAAGACATTTTGCTCGTATTTGTGTGTGCCAACTGGGTGGAGCGGTATTATCTTTGAGTGTGATGGCATAATGACAAGTAGGATTTCAGATTAAATCCTAAATCCTTCAGAATGAACTGAAATGGTATTTGACCTTTAGTACCATTCTGGAAAATTGCTATGCATGCATGCAAAAAAAAAACAATGAATAGTGTATCACCTGTATCACCTTTACTCCCGTTGATCGTCGATTTCCTCGAGCGGGCGCCAGTAACGTCTCCATTCGTCCCTTTCGCGAGCCAGAGTAGTCCAGTGAATCGCACTCGCCCGAGGGACACGGGGCAGAACATTCCTTTCGTTCAGAGCTTTCGTGAAGAAGTCTGACCATCTCGTTGGCGGCCGTCCTGGTGTTCGCTTGACGTCCCGAGGGACCCAGTCCATAACCGCCCTGGTCCAACGGTCATCATTAAATCGCATAACGTGTCCGGCCCACCTGATCTTCGATCTCTTGGCGTAATCAACGGCATCCCTGATCTTCGTTCGTCGACGGAGCTCGGAACTCCGGATTCCCTTCAATAACAGTGTAGTCAATGAATAGTGTAGTAGCGAGATAATTTTTCCGTGCCAGGAATGTTGTCCGATCAATTTCTAGCAGAATGCCAGAGCTGGAACTAGTGTCAATGTGGACGTGTAAGAATTGTTGAAATCGTTGTCGCGTGCGGTGACCTAATGACGACACGGCGTCATTGCGGCGGCACTACCTGACCCGCACACCGGACTCGTATTGCTTCACTAAATTGCCATAGTGCTAGAAACATTGCTTTATTTTAGTACAATGTTAATTTTCCTAAGCCATTTTCGAAGGAATTAGGGAAGCTTCCAACGAACAAGTGGATAACTGAACCATTTATTGGATGCAGCAGATTTCAATTTATACTTTAGAGTTGGCAAACTCATTGCATTGTAAGTAATTTTACGATATTGGCATTAGAAAGATCTACTGACTTTGGCAAATGCAACTTTCATTTGTAAAGGGGTCTGGCTTGAGAGATGCAGTAGGCACAACTTGAGGAACTCTTTAGTTGATCCTCAAGGTGTGTACTCTCCCGAATCCTTCAATTACTGCCATCTCTTGTAGAGGGATCGTCTGTCAGCGCAATCTGTATGAAACAGAACCGCCATAATGTTTGTTTCCGGATCAGTTTTGGTGGTGCTAATGCCATTTGCTAGTCATCGATGAATTGGCTCATTTAATGGTTGAGTGCTTGCTTCCGTTTTAGTGGCGACTTCTGCTCTACTCGTATTACTGGAACAGGAATGCGAAATGAACAGATACTGCTTAACATTAGGGATATTTTAAAGTAGAGCCTCATGTGCATGATTTTCCTTCCCTGATCTTGCTTTGTAATCTGTGTGTTGCTATTCTGGGAGCTGAGATCTGCCGAGCTTCCAATCGTGAATTTGTGCGGTACAGTAAATGCAGTGTTGCAGTTGATACTGCTGACTTACTCGTCTTCCGCTCCTTCGTTGGCAGTTTCTTAAAGTTGCTTCATTACGATAACTGAACTGAAGTTTTCTGTATGGCGTTTAAGGGGCCTGAATGGCTCATCGCGTGACCAGACACTCGATAAATACTCTTTATGTGAGTGGATCGCGATCCCATGATGCACTCAATGTTTTATGGTGCTCAGTTGGCCTTCATGACAGTTTCTCATGTGCCACTAACGAGTATGATGTTTTGATGTCTTAAAAGGGAATCAATTTTTCGAAATTGTCATGGACACGCAATTATAGCAGCAGCACTTCATCAGCTTGAGCTGATACAGACACGGCACTGTCTGAAAAATAGCTTTTTTATTTTAAAAGTTCTGGTTCAGTTATTTATTTTCACTGTCTAAGAAATTTCCTGTTAGGGAATCAATGACAAATGACAAGGGCAGAGGTAATCGGGTGGTTTAGAGTATAGGTTCGTGCCTGCGCTTGAAAAAAGCACGGGTTGATTTTTGCAGAGACAAAAACCATGCACTGCGAATACCGCAAAAGTTCTATCTTCAACAGCTTCGGAGCAGGTTTACAGGACAGTTGATGAAGAAACCAAATCACGCATAAAATCTTCAAAGAATCTAATGGTAATGCTGGGACGTCACCAGAAAGTGACCACAAGCCCTTGACAGTATACCGAGGAGTAAACCAATCTGGGCAAAGAAGTTAATTCGAATCTGTATTCTGGATAAGGGATCACCTTCTGGAAGGCATGAAGAAATCGGAGAGAAAGTAAGGCTTTTCTAACACTGGGGAGACCTCAAACGCCTCTCTATGGCTCCATCTCCACTGTCAGCGGATCAGCGGTGAAATCATTGATGTAGGATAGACACGAAAGAGTTGAGCTGGTGAAAAAGCCAGCTTCCTCGATTGCAAAAGTATGAAGTCTACTTGCGATGCCAACCAGTTCAGTATTGGAAGGAGATAACCCGTGGGTGATACGAATAGCCACATTGAGTGAACCGAAGAGTTCCGAAAGGGTTTGTCGAGGCAGGAGAATAGGAGTCAGATCGTTCGTCAATAACCCACAACCTAGGAGTTGACAGCCTGTTATTCGCGAAAAGGGAAACTCAGAAGACAGTCCACATCAGTGGCAGTGAACAGCTAAGATCGACCGTTACTCTCAGGAAGAACTTTCAAACTTGGCAGACATTGCCATCGAGCTTCTCGAAAAGTCAGGAACAGGAATGGAGCGAAGCATCCGATGCATGTTGGAAGCTGCATCAAGCCGAAAAAGAACTCAAATGAAGATACTGGAACCTGCTCTCCCAGTTTCCGAAGGATCTGGGAGAGCAGGTT
>UZAF01000120.1:0-15182 GCA_900617895.1 Haemonchus placei | reverse complement strand
GTAACGTTTAGTGCAATGACTGTTAAAAAGTACCTTGTAGAATAATTTTCAAAAGAAATCCTGCCTTTGCTCGGCCATGACTCTAGACGCGCGTTATCCTGCGACTCCCAATCAGCCTGTAGTAATGTAGGAATTATGCATCTTGTTTTCTCCTTGGGATCCTCCTGTAGCAATCGACCAAGAAAAAACAGAGGTGAAAAGTAACGAGAAGTAATACCATCGGTTCACGTTCAAATTGAGAGCAACAGGTAAAACGGCTTATGTATCGAGTCAGTCGACTTTTCTCGAGTATCATATTATATGTATATATTATAATAAACTAAGTGTGCTTTTGGTGTGTGGAAACACTGATGATTGGTTATGAGCTTGATAGCAATTGATAGGAAGTGATAAGGAGCCTCCAATGGCAACGACCACAGAATCTTCTACACCCTTCGTCTTGGGAGTCCAGCCTTAGCAATTTGTTAGGTGATGTGGAATTTGAAGAGACTGTACAGGGTGGACCAAGATTATATCACAAATATATCACATCCCCGGAACCGAATAGGAAGCAAACAAAGGAAACCAACTTCAAAAACTAATACATCACGGACATTTTTTTAACTTTCTAATAAACATTGACACTGAGACCTGTTTCTTTCTGCTTCCCCCTGAAGGCACAGTTCACGATGATCCGAAGGGTGGGAAAGCCGAAGCTTCTCCGCCGCCTTATCGATGTCACGTCAGACGAGGGTCGAGACAACACAGATTGCAACTATTCGTTCTAGGACCCACACACAGTCAGCTGATCGCCGAGTCCTCTATTATTCCTATTGCTGCCGCGATCCCTTTTTTAATTTCCTACTACTAGAGGCTGAAAAAGGTGCGCTACTTTTGCTGTTACTAGGGTTTTTAATTTTTTATACTTATAAGTGAATGAATTTTTGCTTTCCATAGTCTGTTATTCGCAGCAGAACCCACACGTTTGCAGTGAGACACATTGTATTGCTCGTCCAAACGCCTCACTTCTCTTCATTTTTCTGGTCTCATTCTCGTCCAGACTCCTTTTTATTAGGGTGCCCACAAAGTTCGTTAGCATTCGTTTTTTTCAGAGCTTGTAACGATAACTCATCGAATTGAACATTACTGGTCCATGATATAATATCCACGCCTACCCACCACCTTGCGCCAACGATCGGGTAGAGAGGCAACTCCATCCTCCCAGAAGCCGGCCGGCCGCGACTCGGCCCAGTCCTCGATCACGTCCCCGAGGTCGCGCTCGTTCTTCAGCTGTTTTCCGTCCAAGAAATTTTGCGTGGACCGGAAGATGTGGTATCCGCATGGACTGATGTCCGGGCTATACGGTGGATGCGTGACCGTCTTGATGCCCAGCCTGTCCGGGACGGCCTGAGTATCTCTCGCTTTCTGGGGGCGCGCGTTGTCTCAGAGTAACAACGGATTTGCAAATTTCTGGATCAAGGCGGCAGCTTTCACCTTGACCTCCTGCAAATCTTTAGAGAGAGCCTCTGCCATCACTGTGGCATTGTTGGATAGGATGCTGTAGTGCCCGACTCCGTTGCGAGAAAACCAGAATGACAGAAGGCGCTTCTTTCCATGCATATTTCTCTTTGCACGGCCTGGCGTTTTCGCATCGAAATCCACCCAGGCTGGTTTGTTGGCAGGAATAGAGTAGAAGACCCACTTCTCATCTTGGCAAATGAGGGAGTCCAGAATCTTTCTCAGGCTTCTGAGTCTAAGGTTGTCGGAGCACACCTCAACCCGCTCTCTTGCCTGTGTGAGATCGTGAGGGAGAACTCGACGCTTCTTCGACACATTGCCAGATTCAATAGGGACTTTGAGGATGATGGAACGGGGTACCTGTGTTCCCTTGCTTAAGTCGCGCAAGGACGACGTCGGATCATCGTCCAAGGCATCCAGAATGCATTGTCGATCGACGGTGGCTGGGCGACCGGACCTCGGCATATTTTCGATGCCATAGTTTCCATCGGAGAAGCGAGTCCACCATTTTGACATCCAGGTCTTAGAAAGGGTGTTATCACCAAACTGCTGACGCATCCTGGTCGTGGCCTGACGTCTGGAGATGCCCAGGTTGTAGTAGTCCAGCAAACATCGGCGGTGGTGGTGACCACTCATCTTACTGCTTCATTGTGGGAAGAGCAGAGAAGGAAATTTAGAGTTAGCTAGCTCATAAGATAACCCAAGGCGAGCACTCTCCAAATTGCGAAATTATTATGCAAGATCACAACGCGTTGCGTAACGCGACCGCTGTTTACAAATGGCACGATTTTTATGGACACCCTAATAACGATTTTCGAAGCCTTTTTTCACTTTGAAAACACAGATTCACGCAGTTTCTTCACCTTCATGGCAGTATCTGCGATCTTTTCTCCCATTTTTCATCATAATCTCGGTCACCCAGAATTATCGTGGACTTTGCTTTAAGCCCCAAGACGACGACAGAAGGCTCGACAGTGACACGCAACTAGAATCAATGATCTGATCCCGGCCTTTGCGAGACATGCAAGAAATCCCGTTAGCTCTTGTCGGGCTTACGCGAGCTTTCATTTTCAAGGTTGACCACACTGAGATATCCATGCGATTTGGATCAGGGCTCCTAAGTGGCTACTGATCGAAAGTTATGACGGGTCCTCTCGCGAAATTCCTGAGCTATTTCTGAATTGCGGTCAGGAGCTCCATCATGACAATATTTTTGACCTCTCCGGTTACGTAAGAAATCGGTGTTCTCGCCTCGGCGGTGATGCTCGCAAAGGCCCCCATAGAAAGTCAGTGAGTTCCGGGCTTTATAATTTCCTTTTCTTGCAGCTCCACATCCATGGATCCCATCACTGCTTACTGAACGGTCTACTCACATTTACAGTCATATCTGTCGTCGATGAACAGGAATTCCCCATGACTATTTCTTCGTAAACGACTAGCAGCTGCTGTAAGCCGACCTTTCTCCAGTCTTTAGCCTGATCACTCGAGAGATTACTTTCTGATAGTGTAGCAGCCTTGTTACGCAGATGATGTTTTATAATTTTGCGCGGAAAACTTTATGAAATATCCATTCCTTCTCGCCATTTCTGTGCCTAGACTGATCTTTATTGGTACCAATATACCTGCTTCATTGTCCTCCTCCCTCCCATCTCCCTAACTAATACAAATCAGTTTATGACGTCGTAAACTGGAAAACACGAGATCCCCTCTTACTATGGCAGGATGAACCTTATTTGGATCCTTTCAATCCCACGGCAATCGATCCTTTGAAAAGAGGGACGGTCGCGTGAGGAAGCTGAATAAAGTTCTAAATTGACATCAGGCTTCAGAAAGAAAACACTGTTTTCCGTACCATCTCTGATGCCTTCACTACTCATGAGAATGCTTTTATGTACTTCTTGAGTAAGACAGTATATAAGCGGTTGTGGACATAAGATACACGCGTTGACATGAGCAGCCCAACTGGTAAAGTATATAAAACCTTGCAGCGCCTGCTTAATCATCAGCGGCGACAAGTATAGGAAAGAATCAATATAAGAAACAACTCCTTGCCGTTCCTCCATGATGAAGGTATATTAACACCACAATCCTGAGAAGAGAAGTATGAGAAGAACTCGAAACGTCAATCTACAATTTCATCAAGCATTATCTGATAGCATTTACCAAAAGTCCAGTTTATAAGACATATTCGAATTAGGTAGAGGGAGAAATTTGAATGAACATCGAAGGCCTGTAGAAGGAATAAAAGAGCGCAGATCTCATGGGAAAAAACTGTATAGTGGTACCTAATAAAGGTCAATATAAAATTACATGAATACCAAGCGGAAATCAAGGTAGCGGTTGTTGAGAGGCAAGGATCAGGGCATTGAGATCCAAAGGAGAGAATGAAAAGGAAAGGAAAAATGGCTAGAATTGGATCATTTGACTGCATGAAATTTTACCTCTAAAATAAAATTCAAAATCAACCTGACGCGATTGTGCAAAGGGGAATTTTACAAGTGTAGCTGATTGATCGCTAATGAGCTTGTTCGGGACAAGAAGCGATTTCATGATTGCTCTGCATCGCCTCATAGCGCTAACTGCGAGGAAACAAAAAAAAACCATGGTGATTTTCCCCTACGCGTGTGCAGCATCACGGAAATGTCGGATTACTCACTGTCAAAAAGCGCAGTTCTGACCGTGCACCTGCGCTACTAACTGAGACAATCGACAAAGAAGTTTGCGACCAAAGCAAGTAGCTATAAATCGACAACAGATCGGAAAAACGTTACATTTGCTGCACTACATAGTTGCGTTGACGAGCCTTGAAATCCAACCTTCTAAGAAACAGATTCTCTTTGTACTCATTCCTTTTGCGCCAAGTCTACTATAAAATCTCCTAGTGGGGCTTGCGCCTTCCTTCTTCATGGCTAAGGAAAAGTGAGCCAAGTGATGTGTTTTAGAGTCAATGGCAATGAAGAATGGATCTCAGAGAAATATGAGAAAGCTGCATATAAGTCAACGACGGAAAGTTATGGTGCATGTTCTTGATTTTACTGGAAGACGAAAACCAACGGTAAAACCCATCCTCGGGTCATAGCCGCCGGTATGCAACTGATACAGGGCAGTAAAACTTCTGCCAAAAATAATAGCATTCTCAGGAGTGACAGTTGATGTTTATATAAAATATATTAGCTTCTTGAGCAGAATAGGGATCAGTTGTAGATATCCCGCTCTTGAGTAAGTAGAATGCAAAAGTAGGGATCATTGATGACAAAAAATTATCGACTTTTTAAAGGTGACCACAAAGAAGGGTAGAGCGAATTTTCAGGCGCGAAGACAAATGATAAATGGAACCGATGGATGTTGTCGGAAGTGCCAGTTGATCAGCGGAGTGCAAAAAGAGGATATTGCATCCAACATTTGAGTGAATTAAGCAGAAGTCAAATAAGGTGGTGGTGGTGTAGTGACAAGTGGCGCACTATCACACACGTACGGTCAGGGGTTCGAATCCCGGATCGATATCCGCCTAGGCTAACCAAGCCTTCCATCCCTCCGAAGTCGGTTAATCGGTACCAGACTCGTCCGAGAGGGAAAAAACACTGACTTGTACATCGGCTGGCCACCGCAAGTCATTGTTAGGCCACACACGCACTCATTACGCCACTACGATTCTGAATGGCAGTCGAGTGCTGGGGTGCATCCATCAGACGGGATTGATTAACGCCAAAAACTTTATCCTTTATTTATCCTTTATAAGGTCGCTTCGCATTGTCGCTCAGACACTTGCAGGGTGACCTCGCTTAATTCTCTGTCAGACTCAACTCTACCACCAGGTGCCTCGATGATCATCGATTCACAGCAGGCACAAGAAACGTATCCACTCGTTCCTGTCGTAGTCCAATAAATAATCCTCGCTCGAGAAGCATGAGGCTTAAAATTCCTTTCGTTCAGAGCTTCTGTTAAGGAGTCTAACCATCTCGCTGGCAGCCGTCCCAGTGTTCGTTAGACGTCTTACGCGATCCAGTCAGTAACCAACCTGGACCAATGGTCATCACACAACCGCATGACGAGTCCAGCCCACCTGACATTCGACTCCCTGATGTAAGCTTTACTATCCCTTAACTCGGTTTGTTGACGGACTTCAGAGCTCTGGGTTTCCCCCTGCGTTTGCGTGCACCGGGAAACTTTGAGCCTCGTCCTTTCTGCAGTTTTTGAATGATACTGGCTGCATGGTCATCCCGATAGTGTATAGCTCAGATCTTTGAGCCGTGTCAGAGCAGGAAAGAGCGCAATATGTCGAAAAGTGAACGCAGGACCACTGATAACACTACCTCGACAAACCTAAACACTCCCAACTCCGCGTGTTCCCTTTTGCTCAGCCCCGACGCTAGGTCATTCATCATGTTGACCTCTCGACCTCGATACACGCAGCTAATTATATGTTATATTTAGGTTATATTTTTCCGTTCAGAGTGAAGGGAGCATCGAGTATGATTCTGTTCAGCATGAGCCTTTTCTTGTTATGTTCAGTTCTAGCCGATCTTTCTACAGGCGTTGCCAAATTCAAAAAGAATTAGCGCTGCCTGCTCCATGTTCGATTATATATGCACGTTTGCCGTATGCAAAGTGAAGGTGAAGTAATTAACACCCGTCGACTTTGACTCAAATGTCTTCCCATGCCATGACGCATGGTGTTATTAAAGGTGGTATAAAGTTTTAGGCGGGATGGTATTGCTCTGCTGGCCCTTTTCTTCACATGAGTGATGACTTCCTTGAAGATTGCCAGAACCATGATTGTAGGCTTTTGTAGGGTCTGAGTCGTATTGTCACACATCTAATAGAGTACCGTGCTTTCCCAAGTCTTTAATTATCGCCTATCTTTCTTTAGATCGATCTACATCAAAAATGACGACATCCTTTATTCTTGCGATACTTCAGTGTCTTGTGGCAGTATGGATGTGATCCACTGCACTGAACGATTCCCAAAAACAGCCATTTTTCATCCACTATTTTGCCAATCCTATGAACGATGTATAGTTTTCAAAAATCATAGATTACAAAAAGTAGGCAGATTGGGCGATAAAGAAATTAGTCTTGAGCGTCAACAAATCCTGTTCGAGGAATGTGCCCCCAGATTTGACTTAGTACGTTCCTGTATAAAGAAATTGCGGTGACAAGCCGATGTACAAGCCAGTGTTTTTTTTGCCCTGACAAGTCTGGCACCACTTAACCGACCCTGGAGGGATGGGAGGCTTAGTTGACCTGGGGGATGCCTATCCGGGTCCCGAACCAGTGACCATGCTTGTGGGATGGTTGATACCACACCAGCTTCGCCCTGTAGTTGGCGATAGCTCCCAATATACTCTTATCTCCACCCATCTTCTCACATCGCAACACCGCTTTCTAGTTTGTGGGACACTTTGCATACCGTCTGTTTCGATCCCATCTGAATCTAGCGCGGTAAAATTCCAATCGACCTGATGGCGTGGTGAACTTCGAGAAGAAGAACAGAAAAAGTGCTCGTCCCTTCTGTCTACCGAATGGGTGGTATATGAACAGGTAGACGTGGCTGTCGAAAAGATCCATAGAGAAGTCTCAGAAACTCTTCATGACTTCAGAGATGCGATATTTGTTCATCTAGGACGACAAAAGAGATTCTAGTGATCTTGACACATTAATCCTTCCGTCTCGACGCCTTCTGCTAGAACTGCTACCTTTCTCTCTGTTTATATACCTTTATGGCTTCTCTTCATAGCTTCACCATTTTGGGCGTTTGTTGGTTATTGCCAGCAGCTCACGTAACTCGACGATAGTATATCGGCTCGAGAATCTTAGAAAATAGACATCTCTTGACTACTCAAAAATCCTCTGCTTTTCTAGCACTATCGTGAATCAACTGGCTCTTTTCAACTATATTGTTCACTTCTAAAACAGTAACAGAGAATCCAGTGAGAAGGCCATGGCCAGATCCCGTGGAGAAACAGCGAGGTCGAGCAGGCAAAGCATTTGTTTGAAGATGGTCAGGCTTATCAAATTATAGGCTGGCCGAGC
Organism: Haemonchus placei; assembly: GCA_900617895.1. Classification (NCBI taxonomy): domain Eukaryota; kingdom Metazoa; phylum Nematoda; class Chromadorea; order Rhabditida; family Trichostrongylidae; genus Haemonchus; species Haemonchus placei. Next base: position 7,652 of record UZAF01000120.1, on the reverse strand, counting down.
CTATACCTGAAGGTGTAGCGGACTTAGGAATACTTTTGTAGAGAAGAGTATGTATTTATATAAGTTTATCATACAAGTAAGTAACAAAGGGAGAATACAAGAGAGGGACAGAGGGGAGAGGATAGGACGAGAGAGCAGGTGGTTGCCTAGACAAAGGGTCAGGGTTAGCCTGGTGTCTAAGATGACATCCGCGACCTCGACTCCATGAGGCGGCTCCTTTTATACTGTCTCCTGATGGATGGCATGGCAGCTTTCTCTTAGGTGTTGTGGCGAAGCTGATGAAGTCTTGGCGGCTGTCTCGAGCCTACGTATGTCTCGACATAGCTGACCTATGACTCGATATCTCCATTCCTTACAGAAAGCTCGTCCTTGAGCTTTGAGGACTGTTCCGTATAAAGTTAAGCATTTGATGAGAGATGTGCAGACATAGAGGAAATTATGAGCCAGCAAAAATTTGCGAGAAAATTGAATTGCCAAACGAGACAAGATGTTGATACAAGCCACCCTTACAAAGGCTAGTATGCCACTCGTTGAGAAAAAAGTTCGTCCTCGAATTGAACATATGATAATTACGTGGTAGTCGTTATAGGTGAGGAGGAAATGTAATAGTAGATCTTGTAGTAGATTACACCAGTGGTGCTATTCCAGTTATGCTTTCACAATATAGTTTATGTTGTGTGATAGTGGGCTTTATATCAGCTATACAATATGGTTTTTACTTGTCAAAGACAACATGGTGAATATTATCGATTTATTTCAGATGTGACAATATCTGTATAATGCGCTTGAATAAGCATATATTTCACTTGCACATGATAATCAACTTTTGCTTAATTCTAATTACCAGTCTAGTTAAATATAGTAAACTAGTAAGGTTGACGAGGCGTATATTAGCCTTGGTGGGATTCGACTAACATACGGACAAGTGAATATACATACTATGATACGAATACTAGAATACTAGTCTTGGCAGTACACACTTTTTGTTCAACTAGTATAAGGGCGTAATTTTGGTATTATAACGAAAGAAAAATGCTGTGCATTCTTTCCTCAAACCGCCTATCCAAGGAAGTGTGTTTATAAGAGAATAGGAAGTTGAAAAAAAATTCAACTTACGAAGGGTTGTGTTTTCACTGTGAGAACATACGTTGCAGCTCAATCATAATGTTTTGGTGAGCTTTGCTGTTGCTGCTTCGCCTGAAGACGACGAGACCATCGTATTATTGGTTGTTCGATTCTACTCGATGCTTCTGTATTTGGTTCAAGTGGTAGTGTGATGTTTGTATTAGAAGCTTCAAGTGGCATTGAACGGGGAGAATACAGTTTGAAGCGGTTAATATAAACTGCTTGTCGCGCTGGGCTACCTACAAGATTAGTGACTGCTATATTGGGGCGATTGAGTTCTTCAATCACAGAAGGGCCTTCTCACTGGTTCATGAGTTGGGGACGAACTGCATCGTCATGCAGAAAAACTAGGTTTCCAGTGGAAAGATCTTTCGGGTATAGCCTATTGCGCCGTAGCCCCTCTTGTAATGAGCAGTTTCCGAGGCGATCTCCTTGCCAACGTGCATGATGATGTTCTTCAGACCAATGGTGAGTTGGCCCGCGAAATCATCCGATGATAATGACGTGGAGGAAGGAAGTGCACGGAGTATGTCACTTCATGTGATGGAATATCGTCCAAATGCGATCAAATATGGACAATAACCTGTTGTTACGTTTGTACTGGTATTGTAGGCAAACACCACGAGTTGCAATAAGTCACTCTAGAGATCTCTGGCTTCTTAGCGTATGCTATAAGAGAGTCTGTCATTACTTCGACCAATCTTTCAGCTTGTCCATTAGCCTTGTGGTCGTAGCTCGTGGTAACATTGTTAGTGATACCAAGAGCTCCACTGATCTTGGAAAATATTGCACTCGTGTAGTTTGATCCGCAGTCCGAGAACAGTTCTTTGAGGATACAGTGTTTTGAGATTACATCATCAATAGTTCCCTAATTACTGTCTCGGTCGTTTCATCTACAAGAGCAGTGCAAACTGTGTATTCGCTGAAAGCACAAACAAATATTGTTATGTACCTACTTCCACCCACACATTGCGGTAATGGTCCTATGATGTCGGTGTGGAGTCGCTCGAATGGTCGTTGAGGAATTGGAAGACTTCCAATTGTTCACGAATGATGTTAGTTGGAGGCGTTTTAACCTTTCGGCATATAAGACATGTGTTTATGTATGATTTCACATCCTGATATAGGTTACACCAAAAGTATTTTTCAAATATTTTCTTGTATTTTTTGTGTATTCCCAGATGTGACCCTAATAAAGGATTCTCATGGAATAATGCAATGATGTTGGATTGCATGTCAGCATTGGGAATAAATAGTTTCGCCTTTTTGTCAGTAGTGTAATATAGGGAGCCTTTGAGAATTGAGAATCATTCGATATTGCTCTCAAATTCTTGCGGCAACTCCTCAAGTTTTCCAGAGAGAATTTCGAATATGGGACCATATCTCGAATTTCTCTGGCTCTCTTGGATTCCTTCAAAAGAGGGGAAAGTTCGCGCTATAATCGAGTTAATACGTGGTGAGGGAAGACGGCTCAAAAAATCACAAAATGTGTTATGCTTTCCTGCACGATATTCTATTGATGTCTTGTAGGATTGGATCGCGATCTGATATTTCGCGAGACGCCCTATTTTGATCAGACCGGTGCATTAGCGATTTAATTGGTGCGTGATCCGTCACCAGCGTGATACGCGCATTAGCATGGGTAGAATTGGTGTAACGCGAATACTATTGCCAATGCCTCCAGTTCGATCACTGCATAGTTCTTTTCATGTTTGTTCAGTGATCGTCTAGCGTAGGCAATCTGGTGCTCTCCCTGGGTCTTTGGGTTTGATTGCAAAGGCATGCACCTAACCCAATTGTGGAGGCATCTGTGTGTATTACGTATGGCTGTTCCAAAAATTGGAGAAATCAGAAAAGGTGCTTCCACAAGGCTTTCTTAAGGGCCGAGAATGCCTGTTCTTGAGCCTCGGTTCACTTGAATGGCGCACTTGTGAGCAATAGGTCGTGTAGAGGTGTAGCTATGATGGAGAAGGCGGGATATAGCGTCGAAAATAAGAGGCTGCTAAAAGAAGAAACACTACACGTTTGTTGGACGTGAAGCGTGGGTGATACGGCTACCTGGTCCGAGTTTGGACGGGTCCCATTTTTACTTATGAGAACACCTAAATATCGCACTTGGGATGAGGAATGTCTTAATGCTGTGAGTAATACGTTTTACCTCTACATACTGAAAAGAAGGGTGGTCATGAGTCATTAGTTTTCATTACGTTTTTTTGAATTCTTTGGTAAAGTTATTCGTGCGGACGCGAGTTCGAATTAGACTTTGTTTTTATATGGCGGTGACGTGAAATTGAAGGAGCTCGGAAGTGGTTATATGATGGAGTTAAAGTGTTGGTAACCTCATCGATTTTAGCTATTAGAAGATTACCTGATGAACTACTGTCGGAGTTGATTAGATTCCATATCCTCTCTGCATCGCGCACTAATTTGTTATAATCATTAGATAATGGACCAAGGATTTCTAGGCGTAGATTGATTGGATTAGATAGCGCATTAGTAAGAATCATATGTTGCAAAAATTGCCGTTCGTCAGTAGGAGGTGGACAGGGTAGACGTCTGAGATCTTCTTCCGTATTATACTAGAAAAGACCACGGGTGATTCTCCTGGTTCCATTTTCATTTCCATAACTTCTTCGCGTGCCATGTCGAGAAAATGGTCAGTGGAGAAATGTTCTTCAAGCTTAGTAATCGCCATACGCCATGTTTGATCTTCTAAATCGCAGAAGCTTTTAAATACTGCCTTAGCTGTTTCTTTCAGATGAGCGCGTAGAAGACGGACCATTTTGCTTTCAGTGAGGCCCATGATGTTCCCTATTTCATTGAATTTTTCTAAGAAATGCATGAGCCCTGAATCTCCTTTATCTCCTGCAAATGTTGGTAACTTATTTGCATAAGAAGATATACAGAGTTTATCGAAAGCAGTGTCAAGTCTACCAACGATGTTATTCTCAGTTATGTCCATGTTTTCGGACTGGGAAGTTGGGTTACTATCTAGGAAATGTACTAACCGAGGAGAAGGGCTGGAGAGTGGGCCAGTGAAAGATGGATAGTAAGAGATAGGTATAGTGTAAGAGGGTTGATCTGGAAGAGGTTGTTTTGAATGAGGTCGCGGTGGGATGCTATTATTGCCGAGAATTTGGTTACTATCGATTAAGTGTACTAATTAAGAGAGAGAGGTGGTGAGTGGGTATTCCTATTGGGTTGGGATGAAGAGAGAGAGAGCTGGTTATGTAAACAGTGAGCTGGAGGACTTACGATTACCACTATGGCTGTGTGTCGGTTGAGCTGTTGATGGAGTTGGATGTTGATGGCTTGAGTGCAGTCGACCGTCTTCGAAAAAGAAGAATGTGGGTTAGTCCGGATTCATGGTGGTTTATATAGCAGCGAGGGAAATATCTGTTATAGTGTAACATGACCTTTTGTGTCTAATTATATTGCGAGTTCCGTATTTGTTGCTTATTTCGCAAGTCCTCGCACACATAGCCTGGCGAGATGGGTCACGGTGGGCGCATAGGCAGCTGTCATTTGTGAGTGATTATTAGCTGTTGATTACACAACGGTAATGTGTTGAGAGGAAAAAAACTGTATTGCAAAAGGTGAGCGCTTGTTTGTGGCCGTATAGTGGTTGTATAGATTGTGGTATCATACGTGTGGAAGGAAGGGTCGTGTTAGTTTTACATCACAGTGTAGAGGTTAATCCGTTGCGAGAGGCGTGTATTAATCGAGGTACCGAACATACAAAAGCAAGAGTCATTTCGTAATTTCAAACTATTTCCGGGCGGTTGTTCTTTATTCGTTTCATATTTTATGTGCTGTATGGTTAAATGAAGTTATTGATACGTATGATAGCGATAATTACTCTATTTGAAAAAAATGCGAGGATCATGAGCTGTCGTGATGAAGTAGGAACAAAGGTTGATTTAATATAAACCATTTACCAAATAGAAGATTTGCAAGCTCAATATGTTATGTCGATCTAGCAACGGTTGGGTGAGTGAATTTTTTTAGGATGGTGTTCTCAGTAAAGAGTTGTGCGTTCCTTGTGGAGACTTTCGCAGTTACCGCATGTTAGTTGTCTATTTGATGTTAGGTGCGCGTATAATTAATAGGGTAGAGTGTCAATTGCTAGGGAGGGTATCTGTTGCCGATGATCCTTGCCAACAATCTGTGAGTGATTGATAGGATACTAATCTTATCTTTGAACCAAAGTGGGAGGATCGGTGATTTGTGGATTCTCGGTCTGTGAACAGCCGGTTGGCTGTTGTTAGATGCTACACCAGTTGAAGTATGAGGTTAAGCAGTGGGACCACCGCTCGTGATGTCATTGTCAGTTGATTGGTCTATTGCATATCATGAACAATAAAGAATTTTCTCAGAATAGTCCAGGATCGACTTTCTTCCAATCTTGGCATGATATGTAGTGAAGATGATCCTCTTTAAGCCTTTCAAGATTGAACAATTTATTAGGCCAACGTTTCGGCTGCTTCGCCTTCTTCAGGGCCTGAAGTAGTGCAAAGCGATGTGTGGCCTGCTCGCCCAAAAGTCTCAACAAAACCCCAACAAAACCTCAAGTAGACCAGCAAACCCGCAAAGGTATAGATCGAACTAGACTACTCACCTTGGAGTCCGCCGTTAAGTCAGGAAGACGACCACCATCGTAATAAGTGTTGTTTAAAATAACACCTCCCACTGACCTAATCGCAGATCAAAGATTACATAGGTCAAGGAAGGGTGCGAGTTTACGGGTTATGGCTACACACTCCTCCTTCTTGTTCACAAGGGGCTTTTTAGCGGTTATCCAAGACGCTTTCAGGGTCTTGCGCGCCGCGACTTCTGTCTCAAGCGCTAATATGGACACGAAAACGTCAAAGGATAAACCTGCGTGGAATGAAACACGATGGGCTCCTAGCGGGGTATGCATCCTTGATCCAGCCAGCCCACTCAGATGTTCTTTGACTCGAACGCACAAAGGGCGACCCGTTTCTCCTATATACTCGCATCCACAGCTTTGGCAACGTATAGAGTAAACCACTCCCACCTTCATGCAATCACTTACTTTGCCATAAGGGCACACCACACAGTTAGGCGTGTTACATACAGTATCGTAGAGTCGACTACGAACAAGAAGCTTCCGAAGGGTGTTTGGAGGTACTTCGACAATCCGTATATCTTCTTTCTCGAGAGAATTTTCTCTCAAGAAAGAGAGAGAGTTCCGTGGCGACTGGGTCCTTTATGCGTTAACATGAGTCATGATTAGTAGTTTTAAGTCCTGAGTGGGGTTATCTGGGAACGTCCTTATAACACGCTTAGTTGTGGATCCGGGAGATTAACAAAATGTGACACGCGATTGCGACACGTTAACCTCGATTTATAAAAAATTAATAAATTTTCCTAGTCCTAATGACAGGGTTAGGTACACGTCATAGGCAGTTTCGAATGGAGGGGACCGTCCTCAGGACCGAACTTTACTAATCTTTTTACAATTAGTCAAAAAGTGCTTGCTGGCTTTATATTTTTAACCCTCAAGTATACGCGTATACTTTATCTAAGCTTTAACGAATATGTGTACACACCTTCCTCTTTTTCTCAGCTTAACAGCTTTTTTAGCTTCAGCCTTTTCACCAAGCTGCCAAAAAAGGAGCTTTATAGCTTGACATTGTGGCGTTTTGGTCGTTAGAGCTGGGACTAAGCCACAACATTTCATCGCAAATTTTCGTTTCCTCTGCTGTCGCATATTACAGGGAACAGTTCTTCTCATCTCGAGAACGGCGATGCCTCCTCGTGCCGATAAGTCCCGTGGCCGCACTTGTTCTCACTAGGTCGCATCATCAGATCAACCGCACCTGCAGAACTCCACACACACGTGCATAGATACACCTGCGAGAATAAGAATCATCCCAACACAGGTGAAAAGGAAGTCATGGGGAGAGAATACCAAATAGGGAATATCTGCTGGTTGAACATGATCTTTATCATCACCATATGCATACATGCATATATATATTGCATTATATTTTATTTATTCATTTGTTTGTGGACACAGCATCACTGCGCGGTGATACATGACCACAACGATACCAGATCATACAATCGTCTCGCTAAAGAACGCATCAATTGAGAGTGTGCTATACTAAAACAATCATGGAAACAATTTGATAGATATCAATAAAGCAATTATAGTCATGGCAATCAATCATAACGGATTTGAAGGAACTTCTGTTCATACCAAATTTATGGTTCTACGGTGGAATGCCGCGAGAGTCAAGCGCAGGATATCCTGATCAAAAATTTAATTAACAAAGGTAGCACTCCAACAGCAAGAGATTCAGCTGTGACTTGTGTTCTTACTACATATAGCAAACCTTATTTTGACCGTCTTTTTCTTGTCCTCAATTTGACTGAAGTAAAATAACGTAAATACCAAAGCAAATCAACACAGTTAACCGCAAGTATATATCCTACTATATATAACGTGCTAAGTGTGTGTGTATGTGTGTGTGTGTATGTGTGTATGTGTGTGTGTGTAT
>UZAF01000119.1:0-15231 GCA_900617895.1 Haemonchus placei | reverse complement strand
TTCCCTTGTCTCTCCCCTGTGAACTCTACTTTCACATTTCAGATTGGCACCATCGAGCCGAAAGTAAATATTTATCATGACTGTGATGACGGCATCAAAGTGAGCTGTGGTTTCTGTTCTTCAAACTTTATATCACTTGATTGTTGGCTTTTTTTGAATATAATCCGCTCCTCAATTCCCAGTAGTAAATGGGCTTTTTCAAAGAAGAATATTATATCTGTTGACCGGACCTCCCTTTCAAATACGATAGGCATAGACCCTATTTAACAGCAATGGTTTCGGCCTCGTATTTTACCTACCGTACTTTCTTGTATAGAAACTTGTAAAAGTCAGCTGATAGACCATTTAGAGCTCCTAAACAGCCTGGTACTAGTTATTTGATTTCACAGAGGTAGGGGTTGCTAAGCCTTAGCGGAATTCAATCTCCATACAACATGCTTCTTCTTGTGGACCCATGAAATTGATGAATCAGTAACGAAAGCTAAATATGTATTTGTACGTCGCGGCAGTAAAATGCAATGTAAACAGTAAAAAAAGTAAGATTCGATTAAAAAAAGTTTTTTCTTTATGTTGCTATTATAATGACTTTTACAGCCTTGTCAACGGAAAGTGACGGTATTCATTCCATCAGAATACATCACAGACGCTAAACAACCATCGAAAACGTTCAACTTGGGAATTCTCCAACTAGCTGGAAAATTCGCAGGAGAGGAGAGAGACTGCCTGCACGCTTGATTCTAGGCGAAAATTTTTCTTATTTTTATGAAATTTACTGGAAATACAGAATAAATCTACAATACTATTGTATTCAACATCCTTCTTTAAAACCTCCTTTATCGGCCATGATCACAAAGTTTCGAGTGCTGTTCAATAGTATTTACTAGAGATGCTATCCAGTACTTGAATTTATTTGGCATTGTCCCAGTGCAGAACCATGGGTTCGCTTCGAAAAGGTTGCAACCAGTCATTGACAATATGCACTCTTGGTATCGTAAGACTTCAAAGTCACGCCTAGACCTTCTTCCAGGTTATGCTCGTGTAAGAGAAAAAAACGATCTCACAACATTTCAACTTCAACAAAATGCTCGTACAAGCGGCATCCACGTCGTCAGAAAACGCTTTCCATTATCGTTAGGGGGTGCCAGAGGTTGAGTAAGCTGTACACCTATAAAAGAGTTGCATGAATTCTCTCGAAAACTGGGATAGTGGACTGCTCGGAGACGTGATATAGTCATGCTAAAAGTGAACATGGTTTGGGTAATAGAACCTGTAAGGGTTTATTCAGAAAGGATGGACCTCCAGCGAAAGCTAGCCGCACGGGTTGCAATCGTAACTTGGAAAAGCGGTGTGGTCTGCCAAGTTTCATCGCCCGTTATCAGTTTTTCACCAACAGCAAACAAGTGGCTGATAAACCAAGGAGTGAGGTTCTTCTTCAGTGTACCTATTTATTACTAACTGAAAGGTCGATGACTTGTTGGAAACACTACTACAATGAACCTCTGCCAACACAAGTCAGTTCGTTTTTCAGTTCTCAACTTACAGTTAGATAGTTCCAGCTTTCCAACGTTCCTTCGTTTTAGGAAGAACTTTGCCGTGAGACTGGTGCGATGTGCGGATATGTGGAAAAAGGTCTACCCAGATCACAATGGGAAAAAAGACTAGCCGTGATTACTCGAGACCACAATCTCGTCATTTACAAGTATTACTTACTGGACATATGCCCTGGGTTAGAGTTTGCGACTCAGTGCGCTGTCAACTATTTCCAGCGCAGTCGCTGAGAGCAGTATTGGAACTGTAACTTTATTATTTAAAATCTTTTCCAATCTTTTTCAAATGATATCGCACTTTATTAGGGATTTCACCGTGTTTTATGTGTACGCTGATGTCAGAGAAATCCCTAAGGGAGCTCTCACACTTGCGTTGTCCGCCCCATAGAATCGCGGACTTATTGTTAGATGATCTTTCTGTACGTGGACAATTCCACCTACCTCTTGCTACTGCGCAAACTGAATGAGACTGTGGGATTAGAGAATTAAGGAGGTCTGTGAGGTAGAAATCGTTATCACTTACGCTACATGCCTATCTCAATATGTTGGAAATGGGGAATCAACCATAAACGAATCCAGTCTTCGGAATGGACTATACAAATTGATGCCATCCAATGTTTTTGCAACAAACGATTTTTCTATTCTGATCTTTGGCAACCAGTGGTGTTTTCAGTTCATGGACCTTTTCTTGAAAATAGCATGTTTGAAATGTGGGCTTATCAGCATTAGATAGCATTCTTTCAAAACAAAGTGGCCACTTGAAAGGCACAGTTCCTGATAATTTTGGGTAATCCAGATTATGAAAGAAAAATAAGATATGATGGAAACAGCGCGAAGAATGCGATGAAAGTGCGTGAACCGGTGTTTTCAAAGTGAGAAGGCCTCAAGAAATCGTTAAAAAGGGGGCTGGATGAGAATAAGATCGAAAGAATGAAGAAGAGTTGGGCGTTAGGACGAGCTGTACAATTTGTGTCGTTACGTACTTGTGGGTTCTGGTGCGAATAGCTGACTACCGAAAATGTCTTTTGAATTCACTAACTCATAAGCATAAGTTAACAAAAACCCTAGTAACCGCACAAACATCCCACTTTTTGTAGCTTCTTGAGGAAGAGAGTTGGATAAAGGATCTCAGCAACAAAAAGAATGGCAGAGAGTAATGGAAAAGGCGAAAACATCGCCTCGCTACTTGATGATCAGCTGAAGTGTGGGTCCTGGCGCGAATATTGCAATCTGTAACGCCTCAACACACATGATCGTTCGATGGTAGTGGCATCCGGGCGACTCAATAGCAGGACTTCCACTATGCCCTAGCTGTGGCTGTAGCTGAGGTTCTGTACCCGACAGGGTCCTTCATATTATCCTTGAGGGCACAGGGTATTCCTAGTGGGTGAACTCAGGCACAATTTTTATCGTGAACTACGCCTTCAAAGATATGACGCGTGCGGGTGCGGCTCTAAAAATCTCAAATGGGCGGCGCTAGACTAGCAAATCCTTGGCATCCATTAATTACTTTCTGTATTTCTGCGCTACTTCACCACTGTACGGGGCCATTTGATCACTGTAGTCAAAACCCTTCACCTTGTCGTAACCTTCCACAACTTTAGGCTTTTCGTTGATGCCGCATGTAGTATGTTGATCTCACTTTTGTTTTGTCCACTTCAAGAGCAGCGCCCTTAGATTGGTTTGCTGGAAATAGATATTCCTTATCTCAGCGGCCTATTCTTCACAGCGAGCGCCTTTGCGGTATTTCCTCATAGTTCCGATATGATTGGTTTTTCATGCAAGCAAAGGGTTCGCTAGTGACAGGCTTGTATAGATACCATTATCACTGTACAGGTCTCTTCCTTGCTCTAAATAACTTTCCATGGGCTCCATAATCACAGCTACACCTCCAATCCTTGTAATCCCTGCCAGCACAAGCCTTCACCTCTAAAGTGTATGCACCTTTGCAACAGATCTTGAAAAGTTTGAAGCCGTACTTGTGGCTCTTAGATTCCTTAAATTACTTGAATGTAATTCTTCCTTAGAATGGTATCATTGTTTCATCAGTACAAACTTCCTTTTCTGGCTTGTACATTCGTTTAAAAGAAGTAGTGAGCAAGTCCAAAACCCGTTGAAATTTATAGAGTCGACTTTCTTTGTCGACGTTCTCGTTGTCTACGAAGTATAAGCATGATAGCAAGGCTTCAGAACGATTGCTGACCATGATTTTAGTCGCCACAATACTTTCGAAAGTAGGCTTCATAGACCAGCAGTCACGTAGTCTCGGCAGTGACAATTCTCACGTAGAGAAAGGTGCTCTAAAATCGTTTCATTCCCTGCAAAGATGTATTGGCCCACTTCTTATTTTATCCATCAACTTCTTCTTTGCATATCTGTTCGTCTCTGTAATCATGAGATCTACCAATCCTTTGGTTATGAAGAGCTGGTAGCAATCGATAGGCCTCGTCTAGTTCTCAACAGCGTGGTCTTTGAAAAGGAATCGGTCATAGAGAACAATGTTTTCATTCTAAGACTGTCCGTCATCTTCTTCACAACTATGTTCATGCTCGTCATCCTCTGATGAATCATACTTATTAACTAGTACAACCTACGCTTGAACAGAGCCATCATTCTGCGAAGTCCCTTCTTCTTCGCTGAAACTGGCCGACTCATCTGAAGAGCCATATAGCTCTGCGATGTCGTCAACGAAACTCTTCGTCATGATCCTCAGGAGTGGTCACTTATTGACTTGTTCAGCCTTTCAGAGCCACAATGTCGAATAAGGCCAGGGTTATACTTTTCAATGACCTATGCGGACCGATTTGCAGTCATGTGGCCGTCCGGTCAGCCTCAACATGACAGTCGCAGAGCATCCATTGATTCTCAAGGGTCTGGAATGTCATACGAATTTCTACTGCATACATTATTTTCAGGATTTTGTTCTACATTGCTTCCAAGCCCAAACTCTATTCTCAGGCCTCACTCAGTTATAATGAATAAAATAGGCTTTGTTACTTCCAATTTAAGAGAATTATTTGCTCGATCGAACGAGAATTAGAATTGGCTTTCCCCTGGGACAATGGCACCTACCGATGGATGCCAGTCGCGCACGAAAGGAAGGGGGCGTGGTTTGTGGGCGCGCCACGTCGAAAACCGCGTAGTTGGCAAAGGGTTAAGCTGTGGGTGAAGGCGCATGGCTGTTGTACAAGAAACGGGATAAGCGTCAGTTCGCACACTTGATCATGAGAGTACAGTAGCGCGTTTGCAATTTGATAAACACCTTCATTCTGGTGGAAGGTATCATTATAATACGTAGGTCGTGGTCGGAAACCTGCTCGGAAACCAGTCAAAGAAAGGGTTACTTTGAATCAAACGAATTTGTACACTGGATCTCTTCCGTAGTGACAGATCATCAGAAAGAAAGTGCCCTTTGGTGTAAAGAGTTACGAGGCGGAACTTTTATACAGTAATCTAAATATGATAATGATATTCATGAAAGGTATGATACATCAGTCACCCCGGAGGATACTATTGAGGTGATTTACTTGAATGGAAGAACCAAGCACAATCAGGACATGAGGCTCCAAGTTTTGCTCTCGCTAACCGAGGAGAATTACTTTTACGGTACAGATTTGGAAATGTTCGAAGCTCTGATTGTTTTATTATTTCAGAGAACCACTCATGGGCAAAATATATGAACTTGACAAAATCAAGAGCTTGCATATCGAAACAATACCAGGCGGTGGCGTCATAGCCAGCATTCAAACAAAGGATGGCAAAAAGGTTACTTACAGTTCTGTTATCTCACAATTTGGCAGCTAGCCTTGTTTAAGGAAATATTCATAGTTGCAGACTTGGGACATCCTTTAGGGTCACCTCGTATTAGATACGTATTAATCTTGAGGATGGAGATTCTGCGGTTTATTACTCCGGTGGTTTGAGAATAACCAATTGTAAAGCCTAGCAGTCAAGAATGTTTCAATTTCGAGAAAAAAAACTTTCCTCAGCTTAACGTACCTATTGACTGAGGCGTTAGAATCGAGGCATCAGCTGTAACAGATTAGTTCATTCGTTGAGTTCGCAGAAGCCTTTCTGCTCTTCTCGCACTCCAGGAGATATACCAAATTTTGAACTTCTCAACAATTCTTCCATCATTTGTTTATATTTAACTGTTAATAGCAGAATTTATCAAACAAGCACTTTTGATATAATCGAGCTAGGCATGTGGCGAAAAATCGTGTACTTACTCCGTCAGTTTGTACACCATCCCAACTTCTGGACACACCCCTGATGAGGTTGTTGTGCTAACAAGAACTAATGCGCGGTGAAACAAGACAAGGTGACAAGGACAAGGAGATGAACGACTGACAAAGGCTTTCCATATGGTGCTTCGTCACACATATACCTTCTGCTGCGGAAGCGCACACTTCAAACAGCCAGTCGGTGTGTCTTTACTTCGGAACGTTGACGGGAAGGAAGGGCTGTCGGGTACAAGGTTTATCCAATCAAGTGGAAAATCACCATCTGTCTAAGCTTGTCATTTTCCGTGCGATGAGGATTACACACAGCGGTGCTCAGTTTATTCACGGACACCTTTTAGGTTGAGGCTTTCCTAATTCTTTCCCATGGACTACAAATGTTCGCACAAGTGTACCAATGAGGCAGCGAGATTCAGCTAATAAACAAGCGGGATAAACGGCTTCAAAGACCTTAAGACCACTTTTGTCTTGTTATCATGCAGCAATGTGTATCGGTCCCTGCAATCACGATTCTACATACGTATCGGGCGGAATGCCGAGTTGTGGTATATTTCAAATCGGGATATAAGCCGAGACATAAAGTATTAAAGTTGCCTGTCTGGCGCGTTGCTTACAGCCGACAATTACTCATTCTCAGTAGTGATGCATCGATGCACAACTTCTAGAGTCGATTCGGTCTACAACGAGACTCACGCCACGTTCGCTTGCTCTCTCTGTTGGCGATACTGGCTTGCTGTCTATTCAGTCTTAAAAGGCGGTGGCCCTAGTGTTGCTCCTTCTGCGGTACCGTTCTGTGCGGAGCTCTGTCAAGGCACAAAATTGGCGGCTCCTATCTGTTTTACGTTTATACAACGGATCTTCTGCACACGGAGGTATTTCCATACATACATTTGTTAGTGTTAGAACATTATCAATATGCCTAAGATGACATGTACCGCCTACGAACGGAATCATAAGAGTTCAATCATGACATAAAAACAATGAAACCAGTAACAAAGAGAATACTGAAAGTTGCAATACAAAACTGCTAATGATTCAGTGTTGGTCACGGCCCTTGTCTCGAGCCGCGACAGGGGCATCCAAGGTTTGAACTTCTTGCGGCACTTAGTACCTTCACGTCCCATTCCACTGACGCGGTTCTTACAACATATAGTTCCTCAGAAGAATCGGCCGTCCAGATGAAGATGAACTATAATAGTCGGACAGGAATAGGAAGGTGCAGCGGAATAGACAAGACCAGCGATGGGGATGATGACGAATGAATGCAAAGGGATGGTGACGAAACTAAGGGCGTTAGAGAGCACCTCTATAATCGCAAGAAATCGACTGCAACGTGGCATTCGCTCTTTGCTGAGATGTCGACACAAAGTTCCTTTCTAGCGGTACTACGACGCGGCGCCGTTCCGGATAAGTTGGCCATGAACTCGGCCGAGAGGCACGACACCGGGTACCTACTTGGTCCTTTGCAGCCATGGCCTACATTAGAGGAAGCCCTGCACGACTGGCCAGCCACAAAATTCGATGCTTGGCATACGGGTGCTCACGTACTCTTTCGAGTGAAAAGTTGGTTTAACTTGTGTTAACCCTTACTCTAAAAAGACATTAGGCATAGCATGAACCCTTGATTGAGGCTAGCAGGCATAAAGCCTCATTTTGCGGAGTTAGGTGGGCACTGTGTGAATGAGGATGGCAGGAGGGGAGCGCAAGTAGCATGGGCGAAGTTAATGTGCCGAAAGATGTGAAGGCGTTCCTTTCCTTCCAAAATTTTGTACAAGTTTGCCAAAGTTCTTTTCCTTTATTGGACCGTGTTTCAGGTAAAACTGCGATTAACAGGAGGAGACGCAAATGCGTGGGCCGCCAAGTTTATTCAGTAAGCTTCTACGCCTTCAATTGAATAAAGCGATAAATGCTAGTCCTCCAGGCTTAGAGAAAGCTGAACCGGTAACCATTACAACCTTCTAACTGTAAGCTAGGGATTGCTCAAGAAAAACGAAATGGCGTTCCAAGATGTTTTCACTCGCTGATATCTCTCCTTTTAGTTGCAGCTCGAATCCTAGACAGGCGTCTAGGCCAACAGATCCTTTCATCTTTCTAGGGTTGGTTAGTTGACACTAAACTCGTCCGATTGTGAGTGGATAAAAACACCGACATCGTTTGGTCGCATGGGTTGCAGAGAGCTCTTGTATAGGTCAAACATGCACTCACTTCTGCGCTTGTTGATGGAAACCTAGATGGAAACTCACAATTACTTATACTTCAACTGCTTCTAGCTTTATTTTCACCAAAAAACGATGACTCTTAATACGACGGTTGCAGTGCCCAAGCAGCATCGGTAGGGCATCATTCACATCCAAAGCAGTGCTTCGAACCACCATCGAGTTCGTCTGAAGCGAGTAATAGCGCTGAAAACATAAGACTATCGTAAGTTTATTCATTGTGCTAGATCTCAAAAAAAAAACAGCGCTAGTAAGCAAAAAGCTACAGTTGGGCTTCGCGGCCATGGCTATCAGTAGAGCCTACACTGCATGGACAAATATGTATAAAATGGATATTACCTAGTATGCTTCCATGCCTTCACTTTACTACAGGGTACTCAACAAGTGACTATACATTCCATACCTTACAGCATCAGTCTATGGCAATAATGAGAGACGCCCAGCTAACGCAAGTTCTCCTCCTTTTCGTGCTAGAGTTAACCCGGCCTGCATTTTCCTAAATTTCGACGCTCTGGTTTGAGGAAAATGAGTTATCAGTTCTCACGAAACACTCACCGACACACGTCGTGCGCTACCACCCCGCCGTTGGAGCCCTTCTCAAGTCCTCTGTGTTTGAAAGCAGAGTTCACGATAATTCCATGATATCCAATTTGAGACCAGTAATGGAAGTGGTAGTCCAGAATAGTGTAAGAATGGCGAAGACGCTAAAATCGGCGCATTCACAGAACTATAATGCCTCACGAAAAAAGAAGTGTAATTAGGGGTTGGAAGAGAACTTTTCGAAAAAACTTCATAGCAGTGGTATTTGGTGGCGTTCACCACTGCACACAACTGCCTGCCGTAAGGTGGCTGGGGAGATGGGCAGTGGGCCCACTTCTGCAATATGCTACATTCCTTCGCGCGTGGTGTCCCTCTCGCCGCGATGTGGACAATTTCGATCCTACTGCACAACGCTCAGGCACCTGCGTGCATATGCAGGCCACGGTGATAACCGCTACAGCATTCACAACGCTTGAAAACTCGTCCGCTTTGGGTGTGTAGCTTGCTGAACGCTCGACATAGGAAAGGACCATATTTCCAATATAGCTGCTTTCCATTTTATTTTTTGCCTCTTTCTCAGGACAGCGACTTCACCCTCACAATCGAATCACAGCAAGTTTTCATACAGTGCAACACTGCCTCCTTCCGTAGCTTCTGTGGATGAATATGGAGGGTGAGCTTTCATCCCAACTTTCTCGGAAAACGAACCAAACTGCATAAAACTTGCCCAACGTCGGATAAGGTTGTTGCAGGAGCGGAACGAGTACTACGAGGCGAGTTGATTTGCCAAGCATCATTGTTAGTAGAGCTGAGACAGAACGAGCACGAGGAGGAAAAGAGGAAGATATGGACTTCTCTAGTGTACGTTCATGTGACGATTCGGAAATTTTCTTCTAACGTTGCTTTGCCCTTGGTGTGGTTGTGAAGATATCGATTACGAAAGCGCAAAATCAATACACATTGCTCAGCAAATGCGTTAGGTAGCTAGAGCGCGATGGCAGCCGAGCAAGAAAAGGCGGTTTTCTTTATCGCACTAGTCCGTTCTTAACGCACAGGGGCTGAAAAATCCGTTCTCATGGTGAAGTATGAGATAAGCAAAGCGCTGTTTTATCAGGGATCGCTTCTGCTACACCGATCATGCTACCTAGACAATTCCAGCTTGTTCATTCCATTCTGACGCCATCAACTCGACCGTCAGATACGAATGCAGTGCGAAATCAACTGGACGAGCTTATTAGACGACATATGATGGATGACGCTGTTGGGAAGGGATTGGATTTGTCACCTTCGTCACGAATAGATGCGGCTGCTGTGCGGATTTCTAAGGTATTCGAATGCAACAATCTTATTTAGTTATACTGGTACTTTTTTGATCTCGAGTTAAGAAAGAGTAATGTATAGATCCTTTCTGGCTTAGTTACCTTAATGTCTCAATGTTTCACAAATTTTCTTTTGATGACATAGAGAAGGATTTCGGGTACATGTGCTCAATTTGCTGGAACAGCTACTATACATTTCAATGATAGCTCCAAGTAATTTTCATATGTTTGGACCCCTTGGAACCACTAATACCCAATCTAAGCGCAGGCCACAAGCACCATCGCTCTTCGAGCCCCTGTTGAACCCTACATTGGCCGTTTGCCAACTTGACAAGCCTCATCGGAGCATAGGAGTCACAAGTCCGTCCCAGCAGGGGATCTCTAAAACCATTTTCATCACGAATCGAGCCTTAGATTCGACGGTGATAGTGTGAGCAGTAAGTGTACTAAGTCTTAATGGGAAGTCGCAGTGCAAATGTTCACAAACTTTGTGAAAATCGAAGGATGAAGCTTTTCGAATCCATGCTTACCTACAACTTTTGAAATTCAAAGTTCCTAGTTATACAGACAAAATGTCATCACATTCAGATTACTAATTTACAGAAGTGCATAAAAAACCAGAGAAAAATTTTACGTCCACAATCACTTCTTGAAATGCCCTATAGCACTGTTTGCAAGGAAAGCGCATGTTTTTTTTTTCATCCAAGCGACGTCCTTGTCGTCATAGGGCTGGAAATCTCTATGAAAAAATCTAAACAAATATATTTGAGTCAATGATAGCAGATTCAGTGACCTTCTGCTTAAATGACTGCATTCAGATTAATTCTGTGGAGATGAGGCGATACACAACCGATGAACTGTGAATTGTGATTTATTTGAAATGCGCTCTAAATAAATATTGTCTCATTTCTTCATGTGTCACTGTCAGGTATTTTCCATCAACGGAATGAAATCTAACAATTTGACAAGACGAGTCGTTTCGTGAGCATATTGTCTTACCTGCACTACGCCTGATTCCTTATTGAATATTGCCCCTTTGGAATTCGACTGCATCGTTTTTCTTGACTGATTTCTCGTTCGGAGCATGAACGCATTCAATAGACAAATATCTATAGCAGGGCTGGGGGTACTTCATAACTTACAGGATCAAATCACATACGAAACATAAAAGTCCCCACATGTGATTCCTCCTCACAAGAGATTCAATGTCGTGGACAGCTGAGGTTTGAGATCCAAATTGTCACCAGTGTTCCATGACAGATACGGAAACGTCGTTGTCAAATACAGTCAGAGAAATGTCAGCGTCAAAAATTTCACTACATTGCCTAGGAATCACATAACTACCAGGCCATCAGATCATGGACAGGTCATGAATGAAGCCAAAGAAATATGGCTCCCTATAACGACCACATCGATTCAAAGGGAGGCTCCATACATTTGCTTACCATTTTTTGAGAAAAAAATCCCGATGTATATACAGAAAAGTTCTGCTCGAGTTGTTATAGATACATCTGGCGGTCTCTTTGATTCAGAGTAAAGCGAAATGGAGTACTCTTGTACCCTTGGATCGACCACTCCGTGAACTTAATACTAGTCATACAAGTTATACAAGGTCCCCAGTCATTACCCACGCATAGATATGTAGGTCCCCAGTATCTGTGCGTGGGTCATCATGTATTTCCTTGTCGCTTTCAGTGGATTCGCGACTATTCCTGCTACTTTTGATTGAATCGGTGCATTTTATGTTTTACCATGTTTGAACGTGTTTGTTCGCCGCCCCTGCCAAACCACGGAGAACCATAATTTACCTTGTTTTACTTCTTTTTTTGCACTGTATTCTTTTATCAGAGCACGAGCTGATCAATGCCGGAAACTTAGAATCAAGAGCTTTCCACCCTTCTTATTTTGTCCACTTCGAATAGATGTCAAATGCTTTGTCTTGGTCGGACTTGGCCAAAGGTGGAATTCTGCCTACTTCAAGCAGGCTTGGCACACTCTCGATCTACTGGGCCAAATTCCTTCACTGCTCACTTTCGCGTTGTTTCATCTGCTCAGAATGGTGGTGCAACTTTTGTTTTTACTTAGATGAAGCCAGTTTCCCTCACTCCCGCCCCTTTGTGGGCGGAATCGCCTGAATCATGCGTGTTCAAAGAACCCTAACACATGCTTATTTGTGGTTATATAGTAGGAATTTTTCATTCTTTTTCATAGGGATGTTGGCCGAGAATAATACTCATATTACTATCTAGACTATTACCTAGCACTTCGTAGAAGTAAAAGAGAGCAAAAGCCATTTTTGCGCTAAGTATCATTTTGCTGAAGTAGAATAAAACAAAGGATTGAAAGGAACAAACATATATAACGAAAAGGAAGGCTGAAATAATTAGAGAAGGCTTTTATGGTAATCGCTTCCTCGAACCTTGGCTGGGAACATGTTTTCAAAGAGTGATAGCAGCTAAAAAACCTGAACTGCTTTTAAGAACAGCGACTTTTGAAAGTGGAATTGACGACTGTTAATTAAGTGGGAAGATATAATCGACGCTGTTGTGATTTCAGACAACCATACAAAGATGCATTTGTCAAGTTCCAATACTCCTTTTATTTGTAAAAAAAATTGTTCAGGATGTTCTAAAAAGCGTTTAGCTATGCATTAGCGAATGGGGTCGTCTAGGTGAATGAAAGTTACGTAGTAGTGTATTGGAGAAGAAAATCTAGTATGTATAGGATTTGCACAAAGATCGAATACCCAGATGCACATCAAAACCTCTCTGCAAAAGTGTAGGTCCCGGGGAGATTTGAACTCCCGTCGCAGGATTCAGAGTCCTGAGTGCTAACCGCTACACCACGGGACCGGTGTTCGTAAGCTCACGGTGACCACTCATGAAAGCATCTTTGAATACGCACGAAAGTGCGATGGGAGGATGGAACTCACTAATATTTCAAACCCCGGGTACAAAGGTAAGAAAGCATCAGTAACCAACTTTTCCCGTGTCTAATAAACCCTGGATGATGGCAAAAATCAAACTTGGCTAATGCTGAAAAACTTTCCCTAACTTTTGCCGTTACCTAGAAATAGTTATTCCCCTGTTAAAACATATATGTAACATATTTCCCAAACCCTTAGGCCCTCCAGTACGTCAGGAGCTGTAAGTAATGGGGTAGAAGGAAGGAACGGTCATTCTCACAAGTATAAGTAGGGAGCGAAGCTTGCTAACCTTGAAAGTGGACGGTGACTGTAAATGGGGCGTGGCCGGGAATAGACCGATTTGATAGCGCTCAGTTGAAGAGTGCAACAGTGGGTGGGTACGAGGTGTTCATGAATCAATTACCGGGGGACCGGAGACGATCACTCATTGACGACGTCGACGACTTATCGCCCCCCACACACCCTCGTGCCCCCGTGTCACATTGCGGCGTTGCGTTACGCGTGCGTCGTCTCTGTGCAGATCGTACTTACTGCGCGCTAAGCACACACACAAACAGCCAACAGTTCGGCCCTGTTTCTCTTCGACTGCGCAACCTGCAGCTCTTTTTCTCTGCGTGTCATCATCACCGCCACCTTAACTGCCGCCGGCTGACGTGACCGCAGCAGCAGCAGCAATGACAGCCGCCATGGCGCTTGCAAAGTTTCTTTCCGGGTTTTGATTTTCATCTGATAAACTTTAATTTGTTTCGTCTTTTGATGGTATCTTTTAGCCGCATAGGCTTTGTAGATGTTGTCAAAAGTATGGTAGATTACTGATAAGAGGATTAACTCATGAGACTCAAATCATCGTTACGTCTTCATAACTTCAAGCTTTTCATCACAAATACAGTCATGAACCCTTACTGCCGTCTTTCGGCGCTATTTGGTGGGCTAAGATAGCCCTCACACAATTTGTGACCCGATACCCCTTGCAGAATGTGCACAGCTTCAAGGTCAGGTGCTTTGTCTAACCTCAGGACGTCAGTGCTAATAGCTTTGTTTTTCCCTTCTCAATTTTCACTTTTACTATTGCTACCGTAAATCTTCTCCCCTTAATCACCCCCAGACCCTTGACTCTACAGCTGTCTATAGTTATTAGGGCATCCAAAGAGGTTTGTGGGCCTACTAAGCTGCTAACCGGGGCCAAAATCCCTCCACACGGCTTGCAGTATCGGCCGGCCACAGTCCTTCCTTTTTTGGGCGGCCCAATCGCCTCCTCTCCCCTCCTCCGCCCCAACCCCACCCCTTTTTTCTTTATAATCCTCCATGTAAATATGATTTTCTATTGTAATCCTGAAATAAATAAATGAAATGAAATGAAAAATAAAATATCAGTTACAGATCACTTTCATCAGTCACTGTTGTCCTGAGCTGCACCCACTCATGAAGGTTCTATTATAAATATTTGCATCTAGAAAACCAGTTCGTTGTGAAATCGAATGATACATTCTGCTTTGAGCTCGACCACATTACTCATTTCCACTGTTAAGCTGGTTTATGCACTTCATATTAATAGTCAGTGAGAAGTGTCCCTTTATATTGAAAGAGAACTAAGATTACCTGTATTGTTTAGTAAATGTGGAGGTTGATAGCATTACTTTTTAGTACCATGGGTTCTATCGAAGTCAAATATAGTTCCTGAACAATGGCAGCTGCAGCAGATGTAGCGCCGCCATGGCTGGGTAGTGAAAATTTTTCGTGGATGGTTAGGATTGTTGACTTAGGAGTCGATCAGTGCCTTCAAGATTACTTTGTAAATAGTTCAGCTTAGAATTGGATCAATTCGGTAATTCCGAAGGATACTCGTAATCACCGCGTATCCTGAGCGAAGGCAGAAGGGGATTTCCTCCTTCTCTTTCAAATTATGCAACTATGTTACTACGCCAGTGGAGATCCACCTATTAAATTGTGATATAAATTATTATTCGGATACCAATCTCTTCAATTGGATTCAAATTGGAACCTTGTTAGAATGACCTTTGCTTGAATACTATAATTATTCATTATATTATTCATTTTATTTTGTTGTTTTTACGAAGAATTTCCAGTACCCTCAATTGTGCAGTTTTCTGTGATCTAATTACTATAATATGCTACGATACTTTTTGGCAGTTGGAGAGATCATTCCTTTTCACCAGGCACTATCAGTTCGTACAGTAAAGTATGTCGAGTAACCATGCTGTAGTAGTGATTGATTGTGATGTTCTTTATGATAACAAAGTGAATAGCAAAGTGATGTGGGGAGGTGCTTATCAGTGTGTCCGATAGCGCTATTAAAATGCCATAGCAAAGGGTTTTAATACGATGTTATGACGACGAAGGGCAAAACGTAGCTCCACAAAGGGAGGGTTTTCGCTGGGAATCACGCACAGAACTCTTGCCTCTGTTTTGATTTTTTACTGC